>JANAVB010044214.1:90426-295991 GCA_029216955.1 Iris pallida | reverse complement strand
TATATATATATATATATATATTTTTTATATATCTATATATATATATATATATATATATTATATATATATATATATTATATAATATAATAATATTATGGTACTTGTGGCAGTGTGCTTGGTGACAGATTGTGCTTGAGAGAGTATGTGTAGAGTGTTTAGAGATTGGCCTATATATGTGTGGTGGGTGTGTGTGTGTGTGTGTGTGTGTGTGTGTGTGTGTGTGTGTGTGTGTGTGTGTAATGGGTATGGGCATATAAGGGAATGTTGTGATATAGTGAGGAGAGGGTGTTCAGTGGAAGATAGGAGCAGGGGTCTATTTATTTAGTGGCAGTTTGAGCTGCAGGTAGTGGGGGGATAGGCTAGGCGAAGAGGAGTGAGTGGTAGGCATAAAGAGGAATGAGTGTGTATAGGGTGTGTCCTAGGGATACTAGCATGTGCATAGTTTATATGTGTCTATAGGTAGATATGTAATAATGTGTATGTTAACCTTATGCATTTTGTGTGTGTACATTCACCTGTGAATGTGTTTGTAGTTTTTGTGCCATGTGAACCATTAGGAGTGTAGTGTGTTGATGGATGAGTACATGAGTAGAGGATATAGTTAAATTGATAGATAAACTTGTGGATAGAGGGAAGGAGGGGCCTGTTTACACTAGTTAGTGTGTGCAGTGTTGACACAAAACCACAGTCAACCAAATATTGATAAAATTGACTACATGATACTTGTGATAATTCAATACGACACATGAAGACTACATCCAGTACAAGTCAGACGACAACTCGGATTTGCAATGCAAGTTATTTTTTGAGTCTGTATTTTATAATTTTATTGAGTCTAGACTTATGTAAACTGAGCTATGCTGAGCATCTGAGACTTAACCTATACCCATACCCAAAATCTAATAGCTCCACACATATCCAAATAAGCCAATTGGACCAATGACCCATTCTGTGCTCTGGAGACAGAGTTCGGGCCGAACTCTGCCTCCACACAGAGTTCGGGCCGAACTCTGCCTCCTAAAAATTAGCATCCTAATTTTTAGGGTTGGCTGGTTGCAAGTTGTCCAACGGCCAATTTTTTGAAAATTTCAACCAGAATTCTTGCCGAATTCTGCTTACCTGGTATCCTATAAATAGGCCATGAATTCTCTCATTTTCATTCATCCAATCTTCTCTTCTCTCTAAAGCTCTATACAAGCCATACCCTTCTTCATCTACTAGCCACAAGCTCCCTAAGCCTCAAGTGCTTAGTACTTTTCAGTTAGGAGTTTGTGCAAGAGTTCAAGAAGTCGCTTGAAAAATTCCAAGCATCGCCACTGCGATTTTTGTAAGAAGTTGACGTGCTCTTATGAAGAAAATGCACGGGGTGTAACTACTATTTCACAAATAGTGGATTTAAACCTGAGCTAGAGTTCCCAGGCCTGGACTAGTCCTCCACGAGGGAAACCAGTTAAAAATCGGCTGTGTTTGCGTATGCTTTTTTGCTCCTTATTTATTTCCACATTTACTCTGATTACTTTCAGCTGGTGAAAGAAGTTTAATTTTTATTGGGTATTATTGTTATAAACTCTATTCACCCCCCTCTAGAGTTGCCATCTGTTCTTCATGCAGTAGCAGGGGGTCAAGTCTTGAGGACCTGTGCACAAGTGTGCATAGGTTGGTGACATCAATGGAGTGTTGTTGGGGTTGGGAAGCCAAGTAGCAGGGGCTACTTGGCTTGGTGAGGCAGGTAGATAGGTAGATTAAAGAGTAGATGTGTAAACTTAAATGGATAGGTAGAACAAAGAGGGAAACAAATCAAGAATAAGGCAATAGTAGTACTAAGAAGATTGCAAGGGGCCTTGGTATCCCACTGTCGGGTAACAGCAATATAGAAGAGTGTGAAGTGAAGGGGAGCTCTTGCACAGGTAAGACAGCAGGATTCTGCCCTGCTTTCAGGCTACGTATTGTTGTGTAATGCACAACAGAGAGGTAGCAGGGCTATCTGGACTTGGTGCAATAGCACCTGTGTGTGTGGATTGAGAGAGCATGCCTTGGCTTAGCCAGGCAATAGCAGGCCCTTGGCCTTGGGCTCACTTGCACAGGCAAGTCATAGTATGTTATTGTGTGTGTATTAATGTGTGGGTGTAATTTAGGCAGAGTGTCAATACCACTTTCTAGAATAGTCGTATTTTGGTAATTATGATTTTTTGATTATTTTTAATATTATTTAATTTGATGTATTGTGATTTTGTCATTTGCTAGTAAAACCTTAAAACCATTGTGACTAGAAACTAACCATGACCATGTAGACCTAGCTTATGGATTTAGATTAGTAATTAGACTCTAATCTAGCTAGAAAATCACTTAGAATGTAATTAGAGAATAGAAACAACATGGTAGTTTGGGCCTTTAGCAAAGGGGGCTTGATTTGATAACTTAGAAAGGCTTTTGGGCCACTGCAACCCTAACCAAACCCTAGCCCATGACTATGGCCGGCCATACATTGTTTCTTCCCCTTATATAGATTATCATTTAGCCCTCTTTCTTCCCTCTTGCATTGAAACCCTAACCCTAGTTTGTGTTCTTCCCCAAATTTACTCTCCCTTGTCTCAAATCAACTCCAAATTCATCCAAACCAATTGAATTCTCTTTATCTTGAGGAGAGGAGGTCTCTATTGGCTAGCTAGGAAGGACTTGGAGCAATTTGACCATTGGATTTGGTGGAAGAACTTTTCAAAAGAATTTTTATGGGATTCCAACTCCCAATTGGTAAGAGCCTCTAAACCTATTAGATTTTAGTTTTATTGTTGTAGATGCATTCATTTAGGGTCCCCTACCCCTAGAAATGATTTGGATTTAATTTGTGTCCATTTGAGGTACCTATCATGGGAGTATCGCTCCGTATCGAATACGTATCTCAAGTATTCGACGAAATGCTCCATAGAAAGTTTTTATTCCCAGTTTCAGAACTAATTACATTTTTGGATAGCTTATGACCTGTGGATTACAATGGTGTTCGACTGAGTTGATTTTGATGTGATTTGATGTGTTAAAATGGACACGGGGATACGCGACCTAGGAATGCACTGGCTAGCTACAGTGCTTCCCCTGCTGCTAGGGTGCCGCTGCTCGCTCGACATGCCATGTTTTCTCGACTTAGACATTGTTTGGGTAGGGGAATTGTCTGACAGCTAATTGGAGAGTTGGGCTTTGAGCCATTGTGGTTTCGATCTGTGGTTCGACCCACAGATCCCCACTGCTCTGTGCAGTCGACCTGGCTTCACATTGTTGACACTCCTCATTTGCATGGTCTATACACTCCATTGACACACTTGTTGACACTCATTGGACACTTGCACATGTTTGACACTCCACTGATGTACACTATGACACATGATTCACTTATTCACTCTTCACATTTGTCTGTTGCATACACGTCTAATACACACATGACACATTCACAGTTACACTTCGTATATCTGCACATTCTCATTCATCTTGCTGTATAATTGACACTTACTTGTACACTTTCTCTTTTGCATTAACACAGCTCACACACCCTATCATTTACTTATTCACACATCTGAACACCATGCTGTGATACACATTGACACTATTTGACATATTTGTACACTCGTTGCTCTGATACATATTGAAACTTCACTTGTATTTCACACACTCACACTACTGTTCTAGACACTTGCACTCTCATTTTACTTGACACACACCACACGTCTGCAACTTGATTCACTGCAGTACCAAATGCCATTACCTAATTGAGGTTCAGTCCAACTCTAGACTAAACAAGAGATTCATGGCATTGTTTCATATCCTATTTAACCCCTTCTTGCATTTCCCCTTCTTCAATTCTCAGATATCTGAGATTGACACCACATGTCTGTATTTACTTTTCATGTGCACTGCACTTACCTGAGGCATCTCTAGCAACTGCCTTAATTGGTCTGTTCAGTCCAAACCCTGGACATAATTGAGGTAATACTATTATGTGTTATATAACGAGGATATATGCCTATGTATTGATACATATATAGATAAGGAGATATGATACATTATGTGTTATGTATCTTTAAGGGATACATGCTTAGGACTATAGAATTGATATGTCATATTATAAGGATGAGGGTTTGGGGGTAGCAATCGATAGGGGGTTGCTAGTAAGTTGATAATATCTTATATACATACTATAGGGATGTATGCCTTATAGGTTGATAAATATATATATGTATATATATTGAGATGTATGTATATATATGTTAGATATATATAAGGTTGATGTATACATATAGTGATATGTATATGCTTGTTAGCCTACATAGTATCTTAGGTATCCTAGTATATAAGCCTATGGGTTTATGAGATAACCCTATAGAATGACCTAGATATTGACTCTATAGGCCTAAGTGACTTTGTTGACTAGAGTTTGACCAAATCCTAGACAGTTGACCAAGTTGACTTAGAAGTTGACCTAGTTTGACTAAAGGTTGACCAGAGTTGACTTTGACCAGAATTATGTAGATTGTATTGTAAGCTTCAATTATTATATATTGAACACATTGTAACCTTTATTGCTCTAAATAGGACTCTATTACTCTAGTTCGGACATCTGTACACATCGGTTGCTCATGATATCATGCGAGTACATGCTCTGTTAGTTTTCATTCATAATAGTACTTATATTGCCTGCTTTAGACTACTTTACTTGATGCTGACACATCGTTCACATGGATTAGTACTATATGAATATTTTTATGAGATGTTATCCCCTCATCGGGTGCATCGGGTACTTCATGTCATGTGCTTTTCACGTACATCACGTACTCCCTATACTCATATTTCTCCATGTACACTCATGTGCTCTCATGTTCACATGTGCTTCATGTATAACCAACAATCATGTATGTAACGTAACTTGAACGGATCCTTGTGTATTGATTGGGGCAGAGAGTAGAAGTGGTTATGTGTAATTCCCAAGTAGTGTAATCATGTACATGTTTGTTATACCTTCACGTATAATAGAGTTACCTTAGAATAATCATGTGCAAACCTAACCCGATTATATAACCATCTTGTGCTGTAAAATACTTATATTTACTTACAGTTCTTATTTTCTATACATCTTTCATGTACTCAGTGTCACGATCCGCACCCAGTATAGGGGCACGAGAAGTGGGTACGTCCAGCCTACACTGCAGTGTCGGCGGTAGAACGCTGTCCTAGGTCACATACATCTAACAATAATAAGGTACATGTACAATGTATACGCTCCGAATGGAGGACAATATAGAAATGTACAACTCAATCACAGCTAAGGTAGAAAGTACGATAAGATAGATAGATAGATAAGATCTGAATCCACAATGAAATATAAATAAGAGAGTGAAACTAGTGTCTAAGATAACAACTCCATAATATCCAGAATAATAAAATCCCTAATAAGTACAAAGTGTATCCAGAACAAAATAAGATAATAAGTAAGATACTGGTCTAGCTAACTAGCCTAGACTACTGGGGTAATGTCCTCTGCAAGTGTTGGGTCCTCATGGGAGTCCAGCTCACATGTGTCATCTAGGTCTGCTCTATAGTATGTAGGATAGAACTCCTCAATGTCATCTGTAATATTTTCAACAGGTCCAGTCAGGACGGGAGTGAGCACAATACATCTCACGCAGTTCATAATATGACAGGATATGTAAATATGCTATAGAGTAAGATACATAAAATACTGGGAAATATATGAAGTAAAAGAGATGACTGTAAAGAAATATCTACTATAAGTAAAGAGCTAATAGTGGCTAGTGATATAAAGTACAAGATAGACATGTGAATGGCTTAAATTTGCACATGAGTAATCTAAGAGTTTGCACATGAGTATACTACTTAGAATTGTTCACATGACCATTTATACTCTCCTGTACCCCAATCAATACACAAGGATCCAGACAGGTTATGTTATTGCACATGATATCACATAAAGGCCCATAAATGGGTGCACATGATTGTATACATGAGGGCTCTGTGAACATGAGAGTACATGAATCACAAGAGTGCACATGAATGGTGAAAGCACCGGAGTACATGATGAAAGTGAAACGCACATGACATACTGTAGCCCGATGCTCCCGAGGGGAATAACATCTCATGAAGGGATCCATATAGTACCAATTCGTATTAACAACGTGACAGCATCAAGTAAAGTATTCTAGTGCATAAATGTAAATCCTATCAGGTATAAAACGGTCAGAGAATGTACTCACCTGGTATCCTGAGTATCCGATGAATATATATGTCCAGATAGAGTAGATGAGTCCTAAACAGAGCAACACAGGTCACAACATGTCTAGAATGGTAATACTGAAGATTACAATACATTTTATATGATTTCTAGGTCATCTAGGCCAAAGTCAACTCTTGGTCAACTCTGGTCAACTATACTAGTCAAACTAGGTCAATCCTAGTCCAATCAAGTCTCACTAAGCCTAACCAAGCCTAGGCTAGCACTCACACACAATTACAAAGCTAACACAAGCTATCAAACACACATTTCATATAGATGTACATATATACACTCAATGTATATAAAGCATACATATTATAGGCATTCATATAAAGGCATTTATATATACATAGGCAAGTGTCAACTGGAATATTATGTGTGTACAAGGGTTAAAATATGTGTATCAAAATATATATACATATATATATACATTGCTATTTACATACACACATATATTAACAAATATATTACATATGTATATATTAGAGAGATAGAGAGTGAGATGTGTATGTGTGTGTGACAGGTTATGTGTGTGTGTGATTTGCATAGGGTGTGTGGCATTCAATATGTGACAGTACATATGTGTGTGTGTGTATAGATGTTAGAATGTGACAGAAAAGATAAATAGGAATAGTTTTATCTGTGACAGTAGGTAGTAAGGGTTCATGTGTGTGGGTAATGGTGTAATGTGAAGGGTTAACATATAGAAAAGTTCATGTGTGTGTGGGTGTTAACACATAGCAAGAAGGGGGTTTTTTGTGTACATAGCAGAAGGCATATGAGTTCTCAGGTTTTGTCAACGGTGTACATGTGTGTTATTCTCAGGTTTTGCAATGCAATCAAATCAGTTTTCATATTTAAAACTAAGCAATCAAATAAGTTTTCATATTTAAACCTAAACTCATTTGAAAGTCAAATAACATGTATCACTTTGAAACCATATTTCGAAAATTCCTAGACAATGCATAAAACATTATGTATCAGTCCACACAAAATTGAACCCAAATTTTCAATGAACACCCAAAATCCTATTCTTAATTATACTCAAATGAATCTCAGTAAACATATCAAATCTCAGGAATCACATACATATCATCTCAGTTTTCATACCAATCAATCTCAGTTTTCTTCATGAAACCAAATCTCAACATCACAGTAAACTTGAGAACCAAATCTGAGAAACTATATTCAAATCCAAACCCAAGCCACTGTTCAAAATCTCAGGAACTATCAATCAAACCTATACCAAATTCGATTATACAACAAAACTAAAACTGTGAACCAAGTAAATAGTATACAGTTGTATATGAAATACAGGTTGAAAACCACATCAATGCATCAAAATCCTAATCTCTGAAACCAAATCACATTATATTACAAATGTCCCAAACTGTGAAATATTGAATAACAGTAAAATATAAAAATGAAATTCAAACTAAAACACTAAAATCCAAACTAATACATTAGAACCTAATCAATATACATTACCATATACATTATGCATTCGAAGTTGATTTGGATTTACAAATCGGATGCAGGTTGAAAACCCAACAGTTCAGTTCATGTATCAGTCTCTAACAAATCGAAACCCATTCAAAGTTCAATTCGAACCCAATCCATACGAAAACCCAAATAAAAGTGTACAGTGGTGTGTCAGGTGTGTGGGCATGCTCGTGTACAAGTGAGGGATGTCCTCGTGTCCAACAGACGGACACAAAGTGTCCAAAACAGAAAAAGAATGGAGTATCAGAAAACAGTGTACAGACTGTGCTCGTGCAGCGTGTTCGAGCTCAACTGGGCTCGACACAAGACACGAGAGGTGTCGTGCTCGTGTCAGGTGATAGGTGGTATGTAGGGCTAGGGATAGGTGTATCTGCACCATGTCCACATCGTGTCTACGTGCGACACGAAGTACGTGTCAATGAGAAATTTCCACGCGTAGGCTGCCAGTGTAAAACCAGTGCACGTATTCGTGCTCCCTTGACACGACACGATACCGTGTCAAACTTCTAAGGTGTAATGTCAGTCAGTGCCCCAATGTGTCTACCAAGTGTCAGCCCTCCACGTTTCATATCGTGTCCTACATGAGCCCCGAACAGCAGGACACTGCTCGTGTGTGCAGCGAGCATGTTCGTGTCCTGTTTGGATACGGCTCAAAAATTGACTCAGTCTAGCATAAAATCAATGCATACATATAAAACAACAAATCTGTTCAAATACTTTTTAAAAATACCAAATAAAATTCCTTTGTGGTATTTCAACAAACACATACACACATGCACTGATACGTGTCCAATACGGACACGAAATGGACACAATTTCCTACTAAACTCGAGGGACAGCTAGGGGACACCTAGATCTATGTATTCATGCAAAGAAATTAAGAAATGGAGGTGGTTTGAATAGTTTACCTATTGAGTGTCTAATCAAGAAAAAGTCCCAAAAATGAAGGATCCCACTTACAACTCCCAAGCCTCATATCTCACCAAAGCTGAGATTACACACTACCAACAGTAAATAGGCATGGATTAGATCCTATTGCAAAAGACTAGGGTTAAAAAGTAAGAGAAATGAATAAAATAGAAAGAGTTGAAGAATGGACAAACCTTGCTCTTGCTAAAAATAAAAGTGGTGTAAAAAGAGGCAAGAATGATTAAGAGGCATTAAATAGAGGGGGGATCCCTAGGTCGGCCACAAATAGGAAGAATTAGGGTTAGGGTTGATGACTAATGGGCTTTGGGCCAAGTGCAAGGCTAAATGGATCAATCTCTTAGCTTTTAGTTCTAACCCCTAAAGCACTTAATCTCTCCATGCAACTTAGTCCAAAACAAGTCAACTTGGGTTGACTTAAGTTAGACTAGGGTCCACACCATGTTAACCAAGTCACCAAAGTCAAAGTCATCATCTAGGCTAGTCTCTAAAGTCACAACTAGCAAAAGTCAAAAATAACAATCATCACTCAAACAATTTACAAATAATTCCAAGAAACCGAAATGACCAAAATACCCCTAGGCCAAAAATGATAAATAAAATATCCAAATCACATGGTTAGGCTCTAGGTCAAGTAGTCTCTAGGGTTTCACTAGCAAAACTCTAAAATCACAAATTACCAATAAAATAGTTTTAAAAATAATTAAAAATTACCAAAAATCATATCATGATTTAAATAACATTATTAAAAGATTAAAATTTACAAAATTTTAAAATTACCCTCATTTAGAAAAGATTTGTCTATTTTTACTGTTCATGTACATCTCTTTACAGTGTTTTATGTATTTTATTCTATTGCTTGCTCTATATTTCCTACCATGTTATGGAACTGCTTTCAGAGTTATGTATTCAATCATGTCCTGACTAGTCCCATTGACAAAAATATTACAGAGAACCTGGAGGACTTCTGCGCTACCTACTATGGAGCTGACGTAGATGACACTTGCGACTTGGACCCTCAAGAGGATCCAGTTTGCACTGAGGAGACTATCATAGTTTCTAGGCTAGACTGCTAGGATTTTACCTATCTTATTTCAGTTGTCGTTAGTTGTATTTATTCAAATATTCTGTTGTAGTATTGATAACACTTAAACTTATTTTATTTCTCGTTGTATCTCACTTTGTGGATTTCATATCTATCTTATCGTGCTGATTATCTATCTTTAGAATTGTGATTGAGTTGTATCTTCTGAGATATCCTTTGATTGGAGAGTATATTCTATACATGTACATTTATACTGTGTTAGATGTTTGAGACCTAGACAGTGTTCTACCGCCGACACTGCGGCGTAGGCTGTACGTACCTACGATCTCGTGCCCTTATACTGGGTACGGGTTGTGACACATTTTGAGTGGTGGCCCATGCAGGTCGAGTTCTGAGTTACGCCTCAGTTCATAGTGGTACTCAAACTAGAGTATCACTATAACCTGCAGTAGGATATAGGAGATAGGTTTTAACATACTAAATCATGGTTAGAAAAAACTCTTATCTGATTTCTTGTTATTTAAATTATTGCTGATAATTGCCTTCTTTTAAGATAAACTGACCTCATTTGATTATATCGCTTCCTGCTCAGTATTGACTTCCTTGTTTGATATGTCTTCAGGATGGTGGAGACTAGATCGCACCGCTCTGTCCCAGCAGCTATTGTGAGGTATGCCACCTCTCATCCTGTTCAGTATTGAGAGGTCTGCCACCTCTCCGTCCCGACTTCTTGCAGTAGTTGCAAGGTCCAAGTGGTTGTCTTTGTTGGTTCTGTTGGAAAGTAGGGGCTCTAGCTGGAGCTGGTACTGCTGTTGCTGGAAACGAGGCTGTGTCTGCTGCTGTTGTGTTACGGCCTTCCCTTGAGCATTAGACCACTTCGTCGATCCTGACTGGCTATTGCCCCCTCCGTATGCGTCTCTATCTCTCTTTTGCTTGTGCTTCATCTCCTTCTCTACGTCTTATGCAACCTTCAAGATCCTTTCGTATGTGGTAGCTTTGCTGGTGGCGATGGCTATGCGAATTTCATGTGATAGCCCCTTTCTGAACTTCTTGGCTTTGGCTTCAGGGGTCAAGACATCTGCGAAGCGACTGGGGCGGGAGAACTTAGCGGAGTACTCGTCGATGGAGAGGCTGCCCTGCTCCAGGCTCTCAAACTCATTTTCTAACTCTTCTTTAATCGCGTCGGGGTAGAACTTCGTCTTGAACTGCTCCTTGAATTCGTCCCAAGTCATATCTGGCGCGGTGAATTGAGGCTCGTCACTATACCATGTGCAGGCGATGTCATAGAGCTGCATGTTAGCCGTCTCGACCTTCTTGTCTTCAGGAATTCGAGCCATCCGGAGATTGCAATCCACGTTCTCCAACCAGTCGTCTGCGTAGAGAATCCCTTCCGTTCCTCTGAATTCCCTAGGCCTAAGGTCCATGAAATTCTTGGAAGTTCCGAGGCGCAACGGGGGAGCTTCCCTAGTCTGAAGAGCCTCCCTCAGGGTATCATGGAAGATGTCGACCTACCGCGTCTGGGAAGTGATGAGCTGCTGGAAAATTCCAAGGAGCGTAGCATTGTCCAGCACAGGTGCTGGAGGCAAAACTAGTGCTCGATGCTGGAAGGGTGCTGGCGGAGGAAAATGTGCTGGTGGCGGAGTCGGCGGAGGGAACTGGGAAGGTGGTGGAATGTCTTCTCAGCAGAATCTCGAAGTCTACGGCTGGGTCGTCTCGCCTAGATAGGTGAAGTGGCCTCCGTAGGTCGGTGGGGTCCCATTCGTGGAAGACCCGCCAACGGTTGCTGGGGTGTTCAAGGGAACGGTGTTCCTGTCTTGAGAATCCATCTAACTGCCACAAAAAATCGCCAGTCGGTATGGAGATTCAAACAGGATATAGATCAAAGGAGTAATTGAGATCAAATGTGAAATTCAATAACAGTTTTAAACATGTGGAGATGATCCTTAAAGTCTACTCCTACTCACAGGCCCGCAGTAGTACATCTAAGTTGAGTGCTACCACGAGTTTTGCTATTTTTTACGAAAACGGATCTGCATGGGCTACCATAAAAATGTGTCACGACCCGTACCCAATATTTGGGTATGAGCCATGGGTACGTACAGCCTACGCCACAGTATCGGCGGTAGAACATTGTCTAGTCATCTCCATATTTTATCAAATACAACCATGCAGTTTATAAATTTTTACAATACAACCAAATTCGCAGATTAGTCCACAGCAACAAGATATATATACAATGACCACGGTGAGAGAAAACTAATAATTGATCTGAATAGTCTCCAAGGTAGAGACCAACATACAATAGATAAAAAATAATCTCAAGAGAACAAAATGTACTAAGATGGATGTCCACTACTCAACTCTCATAATCCACAAAATAAAATAAAGTACAATAAATAAAAGGGTTCCTGGAGGCAACTCATGCTCTATAGAATAATATCTAGTTAAATGTCTCCTGCGGAGGGTAGTCCCGCACCCAAGTCCTCCTTTATGCCCAGATCAGGGTCTACCGTCTGCTCATAGTAAGTGGTACAGAACTCCTCTAACTCATCACCTAAAATATTGGTTTTCCAGTCAGGAATGGAACAAGTATACATATGACCGCTATCCAAGCCCCAACAGAATCATAGAACATGTATATAACATATGAGAATGAAACTAGAAAGTAACTGGCATCACGGTACAATGGAAAAAATACATGTAAACTCTATCAATGAAAAATAACTACTAGAAAGCAATATATAAATCATGGTAACAGGGCAAGTGGCAAAACGAGATGAGATGACTAGAATAAGAACTATCTACGTGTGTTGAAATATCCTTTTCAACGTGTGAACGACTAAGGGGTAAATCTGGCACCTTGTACGTGTCGTGTGCAGCTGCTATTATTCAAGAATAGACATTATGGGGATGGAATCGATAGTTCACACGTCTATTAAGATATTTTCCCACCCAACTAGTACTCACGGAATCAATCGTAGAGGGGTAGACATGTAAAAGACAATCAAGATGTACAATAAATCCAAGATACTAATATTCGTGTGACGGACGTGTCAACAAGCAGCAAGACATATCTATAACATGTAAAGGAAACCATCAGGAACGGTAAAAATCAGTACATGCACTTGCCTGTGGTCCTGAGTTGCGGGTATGAGTCGAGCACTGAGTCAAGATCCAAATAACTTAAAATATGAATTACTTAAATTAATATATAGAACTTGGAAAATAATGACTCACTTATCTACATCATTGACTGTGGGTTTTAGACTCTTAGGCTTTAACCTATGTGAGTCTACCATTATACTACCCATTTGGTCATATATATGTGAATACAGCTAGGCCAAAATACAAGGTAGGAGATTAATCTATCTATCCATGTTATCCTCCTAAGTTCATGCTCCCATCTAGTTGTAATTGCTAATGCTAAACTCTTAACTATTCTTATCTAGGTGTCCTTGTTTCCCTATACCTATTTGTAGCTGCTGTGATAAACTTCCTTTAT
The DNA here is from genome assembly GCA_029216955.1 of Iris pallida. Classification (NCBI taxonomy): domain Eukaryota; kingdom Viridiplantae; phylum Streptophyta; class Magnoliopsida; order Asparagales; family Iridaceae; genus Iris; species Iris pallida. The sequence goes on along the minus strand of JANAVB010044214.1, from coordinate 282,737 downwards.
AATCTCAACTTAATGTGTGATATACTCTTACTATGACTCTTGTCCATGGTCCAACAGATATAGGCTGCTATCTGTGATATACTCTTACTATTTCTTGAATCCTTACAACACCCTTCACCCCTCCTACTTAACACTACAACCTACTATGTATGCTCTCATATGCAAGTATCTTCCCCGTACCCTACTGACATTCTACTTTATTTTAGTAGCAATATGAAGACTAGACACTCCCTTAGTATAGGTAAGACATGACTCCCTGTATTTGACAGCACACACCCCTGTAACTGTAGTATTTCCTTGTACTCAAGTGTACCCCTCTATTGACCCTAGTAGCCTACGTGATGGGAGCCAGTAATTCATGGTCTGTTGATCAAGGGTTGTTGTTATCCTTATAGTTATGGTTCAATATCAACTAATGCTACCCTCTAATGAATGTTGTTATAGGCAAGCTACTCTTGTATTGCTTACAATCGATATTAATGCCTTTGCAATACTTCTCCTACTGCAGTTGGCAAGGGTTCTTAAGTCTATGGGTGTCTTGTCATGTGCTAGTAACCTACTCCATGGTCTATGTACTATACATAAGATTTTTGGGTCATTACCTGCACCCCATCATCTCTCATATTCTAATACCCCAATTCATAACTGGGAACACCCTCCTTTAACTCAACTAATACTCTACCATACTTCAGTGGCAAGTATGGTCTGGTGCTTCCTAAACTTGTGTTCACTGATACATCATATTTGTATTTATTTCCTATAGGCACTTAACTGTTACACTGACTCTTCCCCTTTTATTAAGTAAGACTGATACATACTTGTGCAAATCTTAACCAAGATGAATTAGTATATGGTATCTAACATACTGTAGGTCTCCCTAAAACTGAGCTATTGGTTCCTAACCATTCAACCCTCACTTGTACATACTCAAGCAACTCCCATATGATGGCTTGCTATAATAAAACCCCTAACCCGATGATCTGCTACCTATATAGAGCCTATACTGGTTGGCCTGCAGTCATTTATTCATGAGCCTAACTCTGGACACCATTAAAACACTCTTCTATAACCCTTGTTATTTCTAATGCCCTCATCTAATACCACTACTGTTGTTTTCAGACCTTATTCACCCATTTCCTCTAAAAGAGCCATATCTATATTGTTCATAGGCATTGTAAACTGGACTTAGTACATCCCTCCTTCTAAACTTATCTATATGTACCCTACTGAGCTCCCCCTCTCATTACTGACATCCCATTGGCTTATACTGCAATATAGGTCAACTGACACAGGTTAGGCATCCTGATCTAGGTAACAGTCACTAAAGGCAACTCTATGTCCCAATGGATATTCATGGGAGTGACCTTCACATGTTGGAAGTCACCTGGACTTACTTGTTGGGTCAAGGCTTGCTTGCCTCCACCCATATCCTGATGACATATCCTACAGATGTAGGTCCGTACCTGAAGTCAATGTGGGACTGTTGTCATTACTTCTTTACTTAGTTCACGTATGGCTGACATTGTTTGGTATCCAGTGATGTACACCTAAGGCATATCTACTAAGTAGGCTATGGTCCATTATTAGTATACATAGGATACCAGGAAACTCATATAGTAGTATCTACTGGGTACTAAGAATTGGACTTGTGTTCGAGTATCAACTCTGATACTGCAACCAAGTATGGTATCATATTCCAATTTGATGCAGGGGTCGGGTAGGATACCAGTGCTAGGTCTGTTGCCAAGTCATCCTACTCGAATACCAAATGTCAACTCGGACGCAGGTATGGGGAACAGGACACAGGTCCTATAGGTATCCATAACCTATCCTTCCTCCTTACCTATCACTACTATCCTAATGACAATCCTCCCATATAGGACACACAAGGCTCATACTTAGCTAATACTCCATGCAATTTAGGAGACCCTAATAATCCATTACCAGCCTAGTGTAGTTACACAAATAGATGCATCCTAATTTCCCGTACGGGTACTCTTATAAATCATAGTTTTTCTATCTATGGATAGCTCTTGCCACTGTAGGTAATCTGTTACCCATATGTGATACTTCCACCTGATATCAATTGTCAGATATGACACCTAATGTCAAGTCTGATACCAAGAAAATTTTTGATATCAAGTCTGATATCCCAAACCTGGTCAGACACCCCAAATCTTCCATATGTGGATCACACCACTGACAGAAACTTCAGTCCTAGTTTGCCCAAATCTGGTCAGACCCCCAATTCCTGATACGTGAACGTATATCTCCATACATACCTGGATACTTACCTAAGACACCATGGACCATTATATATTAAAACGCACACATACACCACTGTTAATTACCAGGTCTCTTTGACCCTTCCGTGTCCAATACAGGTATATACCTACCTAATACAGGACATTACACGTATTCTCCATGTACCTATAACCTCCCAAAACGTACTTTAGGTGAAAATAGCAATTTTCCTATACTAATGGTTGGTATCAGATGCACACAACTCTGGAAACAGAACAAGTGTCCCTACTCTAGTCCTACTTAACTCCAAGAACACCCTATTCTCACAACATAGGCTAATTGAAACCTCTTAGACATTAAAGCAAATACAAATGTTACAGTTGAACTAGATTCCTGATTTAGCATGGAAATAAGGATTTAAGGGTTGATAGCAGGGTACCTGTTAGTGAGGAGTCGAAAGCTCTGCTCTGGGATTCTTGACGGCTAACTCTACGAGCGAAAAATAGGGATAGGTAGGGTTTGGAGGAAGGGTGAACCGAGGATCCTGCCTATATATATACATAAAATCGATAAGATCGAAATCGAGTTTAGATGAAATCTCACGATTTGAATCCTGAGGGGAGATCGATCTGTTGCCTAGCCGTTCGGTTTGAAAGGTTAGAATTTCACCAAGCCCCCTCCCCAATCTGAATTTGCAATTATGGCCTCCTCTCTTCACAAAACTAAGTCCATTTTATATATATACACATGTTCCCTATAAATAAAACCTCTATAAATAGAATATGTTAATTTAAAAAATATCCACAAAGCCAAAATCACTATTTGGGCCAATTAATTAATTTTAAAAAATGATTTCAAAATTTAGGGGATTTACAACAACGCCAGTCTGCAGACTTGAGGCGGGGCATCGAGAATTCCCATTAGGTGGCTATAGCGGCAGTAGAGAGAGAGTGGCTGCTCAGCCACAGGGAGGCCAAGAAGGTGAGATTCAGCAGCAGTGGCTCGGGAACATCTTGGACTTCTAAAATATGAGGCCGAGGGACTTCAGGGATACAGAGGGCATTCTGTACGTCGATGACTAGATAGAGCATATCGATGAGATATCCCAACTGGCACAGATCCTGGCTAGGATACAAATAGGGACAGCAGGCAGCCAGATGCAGGATCTTGCATGGACTTGGTATCACACCGATCCCAGAGTTGGTGTTCAGGGACAAACTTGGAAGGCCTTTAAAAAGCTTTTCAAGGAAAAGTTATTTCCAGATGTAGCACTCGGTACTTTGGCGACTCAGTTTAAGAGCCTGGTTTAAGGGAACCAGACGGTCGAAGAGTACGCTAGGGAGTTCTGCCGTCTGGGAAAATTTATGGAGGGATTGAGCGAGGCAGCAAATACGAAAAGGTTTTGGAAGGGCTTGATCAAGAAGGTCAAGTCACTGACCAAGAGTGACCGTGACGCCACTTTTGAGAAGATCTTGGCGGGGGCCACGGCAGCAAAGGACGACCTAGAATTGAAGCTGAAGAGAGTCCACAATACACATGGAGTCGGTAGTAGTGTAGGCCCGACAAAGAGGCCCCACTTCCAGTAGTAGCAGCAGCAGAGGCCCTTTCAGCAATAGCAGTATCAGGGCCAAGGTCGTACGCCTTTCCAGCAGACACACCAGCAGCAGAGACAGATTCAGCAAGCACCGAGGCAGCAACAGGCCATCGTTTGCCCCTTCTGTAAGATGTCAGGGCACGGATGGAACGACTGTAGGAAGAGGCTAGGCAAGTGCCTAATTTGTGGCTCATCAGAGCATCAACTGAGGGATTGTCCCATGGCTTCTGGACGTATAACTCAGGGAGCATGAGCTAGGGCTCCGACAGGCCAGTAGAAAGAATCGCCATTGCAAACTCAGCAACAGAGGTTCATTCACCATCAGCAGCAAGCTAGAGGAGGCCAGCAGGGGCGAGCTCTCGCTATGGCAGCTGAGGAGTCTGAGCCAATAGGAGATCTGATAGCAGGTTCTGTTCTTCTCAATTCTATTCCCGTATTTGCTTTGTTTGATTCTGGTGCTTCCCATAGTTTTGTGTCTGTATCATTTGCTATTAGACACCATTTTGCTTCTGAACCTTCGCCTAGGACTTGCAAGATCACGACTGGGGGTAGTATTATCCTATTCAGTGATGTTTGCAAGGATCGGAGAGTTATTTTGGAAAGCCGAGAACTGGATGTGAGTTTGCTCGTGATGCCACTACCAAGTTACGATATCGTGCTCGAGATTGACTGGTTGAGTAGACACCATGCTAGTATAGATTATTATGGAGGTAGAGTTCTTTTCAGATCGTCGGGAGAGCCAGTGTTCGAGTTCGCCAGAGGAGAGGCAGAGCAGAACAGCGGAGTTTTCTGTGGAGCTTTGATAGAGGAGCAGAGTGTGCCACATCCATTGATTGCTGAGTTCATAGACGTATTTTCGGAGGAGTTGTCAGGGTTGCCTCCGGACAGAGATGTGGAGTTCTCTATAGATTTGGTGCCAGACGCAGAGCAGATATCGTAGCACGTCTATAGAGTAAACAACAGCGAGATGCTGGAATTAAAGAAACAAGTGGATGAGTTGTCAGATAAGGGCTTCATCCGATCTAGTTCTTCACCGTGGGGTGTACTGGTGCTCTTTGTGCCGAAGAAGGATAGGTCGGTACGGATGTGTATCGACTACAGGGCTCTCAACAACCTCACGATCAAGAACAAGTCTCCGCTGCCAAGGATCGATGATCTGTTCGATCAGTTGAACAGAGCAAGGGTATTTTCCAAGATTGATCTGAGGTCAGGCTACCATTATATGAAGGTTAAAAAGGAGGATATCTCGAAGATAGCATTCAGGATGCGGTACGGCCAGTTTGAGTTCTTGGTGATGTCGTTTGGGTTAACCAATGCCCCAGCGGTATTCATGAATCTGACGAACAAGGTCTTTTATCAGTATTTAGACAAGTTTGTGGTAGTGTTCATTGATGATATCTTCGTGTATTCGAAGACCCCAAAGGAGCATGAGGAGCACTTGAGAGTAGTTCTGGAGACTCTCGGGAAGGAGAAGCTGTATGGCAAGCTTTTGAAGTGTGAGTTCTTCCTTGATCAGTATTTTGACGTTGCCATCAGGGATATGCGAGTTCACTATCTACAGTGACGTCTCAGGGAAGGGTCTGGATTGTGTCTTTTAGCAGCACGGTAAGGTAATTGCCTATGCTTCCAGGCAGTTACATCTGCATGAGAAGAACTACCCTACCTACAACTTGGAGTTGGCAGCAGTTATCTTCACTCTTAAGTTGTGGAAATACTATTTGTATAGAGAACATATGGAGATTTTTGAGAGCAAGTTATGCAGGAGGCTCACCACTCTCATTATTCTATGCATCCAGGTGCTAATACGATGTATAGAGACCTGAAGGAGCATGTTTGGTAGTATGGTATGAAGCAGGAGGTAGCACGCTTCGTAGCCAGATGTTTGGTCTGCCAGCAGGTAAAGGCAGAGAAATAGAGGCCAAGAGGATTGTTGCAGCCATTGCCCATTCCGGAATAGAAGTGGGAGCACATCATGATAGATTTTGTTTTAGGATTTTCGTATACACCAAGAAAAAAAGACACGATTTGGGTCATCGTAGACAGGTTGACCAAATCAGTCCACTTCTTGCCATTCAATGTGGGTTTGTCTACAGAGAGACTAGCAGATATGTACGTAAAACGGATTTTTAGACTGCATGGAGTTCCTGTGAGCATCATCTCGGATTAGGATAGTCGTTTTACTTTCCACTTCTAGCGGAGTCTGCAGACTAGTTTGGACACTCAGCTCAAGTTCAGTATTGCTTACCACCCTCAGACAAACGGGCAGTCGAAAAGGACTATCCAGACTCTCGAGGACATGCTGCGCACTTGTGTTATAGACTTTAAAGGTTCCTGGGAGGATCATTTGTATTTGGTTGAGTTTGCCTACAACAACAGCTTTCAGGCCAGCATTGAGATGTCACCATTCAAGGCGTTGTATGGACGTAGATGTCGTACTCCCTTGTCTTCGGATGACGTTGGAGAGAGCACTTTATTGGGACCTGAGATGGTTGTGGATGCAGCCGAGAAGGTGAAGCTCATCAGAGATCGACTTTGCATGGCGCAGGACAGACAGCGACATTGGGCCGATAGTTGTTCGCCATCGAAAATGCGACAAGGTCTTTTTAATTGATAAACCTTAGTATTTCAATTACAAACAGAACAATATACAATGTAGGACTTAGATGTAGTCCTAGGAGTACACTTTTATTTTTATCTGGGAACTGTATCGGTGGAGTGACTGGTAATGCGTTGACTCTGTTGACGATCTGACGACGATCTTGGACTCTTTGAAGGTCTGGGATGCTCTGGATGCCAGAGCGTTTGGAAGAGAAGTAGATGTTATGTGTCCCTTCTCGTCTCTGTAGGTAGATATGATAATCTATCTATCTGTCTCTGTGTGTGTTTGTGAATGAAGGAATGGTTCTTCTATTTATAGGCAGCAGACTGGTCTGCTTATGCGCGCATATGTAGGATGCACCTATACGTCGGAACACCATATGGCTGATGCTGTGGGGCGCATGGACGATGCGCCCTGAGTTGAAGTTGAATCTTGTTTGAACTGCACTGTTGGGTTACGGTGGAGCTGACATATGGCAGTCGTGAAGATTCGTCTGTTGTTGAGATCTTGGGTGGTTAGCACCCATTCTTGAGCAGAACTGAGTCAGGATACTCGTAGCGCATGCCTGTGACTCAAAGATCTCAGATTTTATAGGGAGAATGATCTGTCAGGATGTGCCTAGGATCTGGAGCATGGGGTGACTTGGTCTATGACTTTTAGGGATCATAGACAAGTCTGGGCATATGGCTCCTGAGGAGCATGCAGAGCTTTGGGTGCATGGCTGTGGAAGCGCATGCAAAGACTTAGCTTCTATCTTTTGGGATTAGGAGTAAGTCGGGGGCACATGGCTTTTGAGGCGCGTGCAAATTGCCGGGCGCATGGCTGTGGAGGCGCGTGTAAGTGATCGATCGGCCACGTGGCAAGGATAGCTGTAGCCGACAAAATGTAATGATGAAGATGACGTTGGCGGCTCTTCATTTTTTGTAAAAAGCTATCAACTATTTAGTCTTCGGGAAGCGTGCTGCCAACTCTGTCACATAGCATTAAATGCTTGATGGATGACGAGTTGAAGTGTGCACATCAGTTTGTGTCCCACTAGGCTATGTCCTATTAAGCGCTTCGGTATGGAGCGCATGTGCTAACGGCACATCTGCCGCATGGCGCATCCTTATTGGCCTATTTGTTGAGTTCTTCGAGGTGTTGATAGCTTTTTTGACTTGGTTGAATATAAAGAGGCAGATTCATCGTCATAAATACAAATTTATTGTACAGAATACGAGGAGACTGTCACTTGACGCATAGACGAGGGTTGCCCCGGCCTATAAATACCTTTGTGAAGAGTTTTGTTTCTTATTTCACCTAGCTTTCCTTCATGGAGACGAACTCGATCAGTCCCCTGCCTTGGCTAGTTGACGATGAACTCCTTCCGAAGACGAAGATGTGCCGAATTAGTTTTTTTACCAACGGCCCTGTGAAAGTTCCTGTTGCATCCAAATACCGGGATCATCATGTCCCAACACAGGCTGAAGGTGCCTGTTGCATCCAAAGATCGGGGCGGTCGTACCCCGATTTTTGTTATGCTAGAAGAGCCACAGGTCGTGGCTATCGTGCCCTGACTTTGTTAGTCTAGAAGAGCCACTCCTCCTGCTATAGTGTCCCCATGCTGACGAGAAAGTAATTTGCTCTGACTATGCACGGGGATGAGCATACGCTGAGATACTGGATTGATACGCCTGGCTGTAGCACTTGAGTGATGTGCCTGGCTGTAAGTTAAAGTTATGCGCCTGGCTGTAGCACTGCGCCTGACTGTAGCTTTTAGGATTTTTTTCTCTTTTGTAAAAGAATTCTCCTTCGTAAAAGACATATAATAAATTTTCATATGAAATAAATGCCCCATTTATATGTTTCTACTTCTTTGTTGTTTTTTGCTGTGCCAAGTATTCTGTTCCTATTGCATGTTGATTTCTGACGCATGAGAATTAGGGCACATAGGAGTTCCGGCCTTAGATGCGCCTGAAATTTCATGTTTCTACAAGACCCCCTTCAAAGTTTTTAAAACTTTCTGCCAATTTTTGGAATAATTTGAATAAGAAGCAGGGGTAGTCGTTGTTCTGGGTGCATGTCCTCGTCTGGGCACATGGCTCTTCTAGGCGCATGACCGCTTTGCGCATTGTTGTGGGGGCGCATGTTCATCTCGATTTTATGCAAGAAGATAATGCCTCGAATTTTGGAAGATTAATGATAATCTTTTAGAAGATATGCAGCCATCAGTTTTACGAGATCCGAAGAGTTTTTTGCTGATGTTAGATTTTATCGGTTCACGCGTGTGGCTCATACCTATAAATAGGCATCTATGAGAGAGAGAGAGTCTTCTACTTTTGTTTTATCCTTCTCCTTCTTCCTCTAGAGTCTTCGAAAACCCTAGCTTCTTTAGAAAGATGGCTCCCAAGACTCCCTGTGGCGGTGCTGGCCGAGGAAGGGGCAAGGACAAGGAGCCCGTGGAGGTCGACGTGGAGGACATCCCCATTGTCGCAGCGATGCACGCCGACGTACGGCCGACGATGATCGGTAAGTGATCCTCTGCCTTGGTGTTTTCATATTGTTGCAACACCGTTGGGGCGCATGGGTGTGACTGAAATAAATTGCATCCCCATTGACACACCTAGGCTTCCCATTGCTGACGCGCATGGACTTTATCCTGATGATGCGCATAAGCTCCTTCTGCTGACGCGCATGGACTTAGGTCCTGATGATGCATCGAAGCTCCTTTTGCTGACGCGTATAGACTTAAGTCCTGATGATGCGTCGAAGCCTCTCTTCAAATGCACCCAGGCCTCGGTCATGTGTGTGCGCCTTTGATGCGCCAGATTTGTTGATGCGCCTCAGATGTATGTTTTGAGCTTCTAAGTCTTTTTTCTAACTTTTTTTTGACTCTGTTGTAGTATCCATGCCGAAGGCAGAGGCTCTCGTGAAGGAAGAGATACTGCCTCCTCTCGTCAAACAAGAGCCGATGACCGTTAAGGAGGAGGTGTTACCAAAGGTTGAGGTCAAGGAAGAACTGATGACCATTAGGAAAGAGATTGCTCCCAAGGTTGAAGTTAAGGAGGAGCCACCGTCAGAAAGTAGTAGCATCGGGACTGACCCTCCTATCCCTATAGAAGACCTCAACCAGATTGAGCCTTCATATGCAAAGTGGTTGAGGGAGTGGTACATGCCTCAATGTAACTATGATCCCTGGTTGTGAGGATTCGTAGGTTGCCTTGTAATTGCCATTTTCAGGAATATGAATAAAGTCAATGTCCCTATTTTGTCTTAGTGTTTCTTTTCTTTGAGATCCGAAGATGTAGTTTTTGCTTTTTTTGATGTCGATGTAATCCTTTACTTCCCGCTTAGATAAAGAAATGAAGAACCTTTTACTTTGTTCATTCTTGTGATAAATATTGTGATCTTTTGGTGGACCTATTATCTTTTTGCGCACCTTGGTTTCTAGGTACAAATAATAAGTTTGAGAAGGAGGAAACTGACATATTTACTCAGAGGTGATATGGACGTGGTAAATATGGGTTAATGGTAGAGCTTTTCTACTCATAGGTAATATGGACGTGGTAGGAGTTAACTCTGTAGGGATGTATAGAACAACTCAGAGGTGATGTGGACATGGATGTTCTATGATTGACGTACAACAATGTGGGAATTGTTGTATGGGATGTTTACTCAGAGGTAATATGGACGTGGTAAACATAGTAATAAGCATGATCTTACGTAGTGTAAGGTTCTAATTTGTGGGGTGTACAGAAGCAACTCTGAGGTGATGTGGACATAGTTGTTCTCCTACTGGAGATGCAACGGAACAACTGTATTCCAGGAGCATGTGATTGTCAAAGGAGGGGCGTGAACATGGTTTGTCAAGTTCACAAATTTTCTCACTGGGAAAATAAAAGTACATTCTGAAGGATGTCAGGCATAGTACTTTTTTAGGAACTTGTCGTTGATGGACATCATGAACAAGTCCCCATTAGGTTGAGCAAGACGGTAAGCACCGTTTGAGTATACCGTCTCTATGATGAAGGGTCCTTTCCATTTAGGTTTGAACTTTCCCGGTGTTTTATGAGTCATCACCATCGGTCTTCTGACTGCCAGAACCAGGTTGCCTACTTGGAAATTTCTCTGTTTGACTCTTTTGTTGAAAGCCTATGAAATACAGGCTTGATAAAGTTCGATGCGCTGTTGAGCCAAGAGGCATTTTTCATCGAGCGCTTCCAACTCTGACGATGTTGATTGTCTTCTTCCGTCAGCTGGTTCATGATCGCCACTCAGAGTAAAGGTATCTGGATCTTTAGAGGCAGTACTGCTTCGCTTCCATAGACCAACAAGAATGGTGTGTTACCCGTCGAAGTCCGTACCGTCGTACGATAGGCCCAAAGGCATTCACCGAGCTTCTCGTCCCAGTCGTGCTTGTTGGATGACACGATCTTTTTGAGTAGCTTGATGATGGTTTTATTAAAAGCTTTAGTCAATTCATTTGCTACCGGATTGTAGGCGGTTGATGCCATATTCTGAATGTGATTCTTGTCGCAGAATCTACTGAACGCATGATTGATGAATTGTGGACCGTTGTCGTGGATGATCCTCCAGGGTACCCCAAAATGGTAGATGACGTAATATTTAATGAAGCTGATCAATTTAATCTTTTTACCTCTGTCAATGGTACTGCTTCTGCCCATTTAGAGAAGTAGTCGATGATTGCTAGGATAAAACGGTATTCTCTAGATGATGGAGGAGTGATGGGTCCTACTATGTCCATGCCCCAGGCTTCAAATGGCCAAGAGGCGACCGTAGGATATAGAGGCTCTGACAGTCTATGGATGAAGTCGGCATGTAGCTGGCAAGCACGATATTTTTTTGCATACTCGACGGTATCTGCCATCATGGTGGGCCAGTAATAATCTATACGTCGAAGTCGGTCATGTAGCTTATGACCGGGTTGGTGAGCTCTGTATTTTTCGTCATGGGCTTCTCGAAGAGCTTCGACTGCTTCTTCGTTTGATAGACATCGGAGGAGAAGTCCATCGTAGGAGCGTCGGTATAGCATTTTAGTGGATGTATCTTAATAGAACTGGAGCGAGCACCTTCTGACTGAGACTGCTTCCTTCGGGTCTTTCGGGAGGATTTCGTAGACGACAAAGTCGATGAACGGGAACCTCCAGTCTCTGACATTAATGATGGTGTCAGTAGTCATGGCATGATTTGTTTGTATGCACATATTGTTTCTGGGGCAAGCCAAATCCTGACCCACTACTGTGATGAAGTGTTGAATCCCGATGGGTGCAGCCAATGAGGCCGCGAGGCCAGCAAGAGCGTCAGCCTCCAAGTTTTGTAGCCGAGGCACATGTTCTATGAAGAATTCAACAAAGTTAAGATGATGTCCAATGCTGCTTTGTGATAAGGGACCAAGTCTTCATGGCAGACCTCATATTGTCCTCGAACTTGATTGACGACGAGTTTTGAGTCACCATAAGACTCGATGTATTCTACTCCTAGCTGCTTTGCTAATTGGAGTCCCATGATGAGAGCATTGTACCCTGCAATGTTGTTGGAGCACAGCTCTTAAAGGGAATAGGCACGCTGGATAACCAGCTTGTCGGGGGAGCTCAGGACTACCCCCACTCCTGCGATGATCTGGCCTTTGGGGCCTGTTCTTGAAGTACTTTCGAAGAACATCCGCCAAACATAGTTCTCTTCGGTAATGTTTGATTCTCGTACTTCATATGGAATGTCCTTATGAGTCAGGACGATTCCAGAATTGGGTGCGCGACTAGGAAGTCGGCTAGTACTTGACCTTTGACAGCCTTTTGCGGGACGAATACCATGTCATTTGGCGTCAATAGTATCGCCCAAGTAGCTAATCGGGAATTTACCGCTCCCGGCTTAGTCATGAGAACTCTGAGCGGATTGACCCAGGAGATGACATGAATTGTCTGTCCTGAGACATAACAGCAATTTTTCTGGATGGTGAACACTAGAGCTAGACATTCTTTTTCGACGGGGTGGTACCGGTGTTTGGCCCCGATCATTGTCCTACTGAGGTCCTAGATGGCCTGCTCATGGCCCGTATCATTGTTTTGGGTCAACAAAGCACCAAGGGAATGGTCCATTGCGCGGACATAGAGTAGAAATGGTTTGCCTATGACAGGTTCCACCACGACTAGGGGGCTTGTCAGATAAGCTTTAATGTCGTCAAAGGCTTTCTGACATTCTTTCGTCCAAACATAGGAGATTCCTTTCTTCATGAGCTTGGTGAAGGGCTGGCATTTCCCGAAAAGGTTTGCGATAAACCTTCGGATGTATACGAGACGTCCCTGCAGGCCTCGAAGTTCTCTAAGGTTCTTTGGAGGGTCCATGTCAAGGATAGCTTTAGTCTTTTCAGGGTCGACATGGATGCCTTTTACAGTGATAATGAAGCCCAAGAACTTTCTACTGGAAACCCCAAGAAAGGATTTGGCGGGGTTCATCTTGAGCTGATGTGTGCCCATGAGATCGAAGAAGACGGCTCTTGATGGCGATATCGTCAACATATATTCGACTATTTTACGAAGGTGCTGGCGGAAGATGGTGCTCATAACTCTTTGGTATGTGGTATCTGCATTCTTCAGGCTAAAGGGCATTACTATGTAGTAGTAAACCCCCTTCGGAGTCCTGAATGACGTGTATTTTTCGTCGTTTGGAAACATCTTGATCTGGTTGTAGCCTAAGTATCCGTCCATGAAGGACATATGCTCGAAGCCACATGTGTTGTCGATCATTACGTCGGTGATCGGGAGTGAAAATTCATCCTTTGGGCAAGCAGAGTTGAGATCCTGAAAGTCGATGTAGACCCGGATCACCCCGTTCTTCTTTGTGACAGAAACGATGTTAGTCACCCAGTCTGGATGTTGTCCTTTGCGAATAAACCCATTGTCTAGGGGCTTATCTACTTCTTTGTCGATAGCGTCCATGATGTTGGGACGGAAGCGTCATTGTTGCTGTTTAACCGGCTTAACGTCAGGTAAGATATTAAGCTTATGTATTACGACTTGTGGGTCGAGTCCTGGCGTGTCTTCGTAGCTCTAGGTGAAGACGTCGATGTATTCTTTGACCAGTTGGACCAAAAATTCTTGCTCCTTTCCTGCTAAGCTCTTGCTGATGAAGATAGGTTTGGATGAAGATCCATCCCCAAGTTCGATCTGCTCGACTTCATCTTCAATAGGGGTTCCTGTAATTCAAAGCAAGATTCTTATTGTATGCCTAGGCATTGAGCACAGGGTTCTTCTTCGAAGAACTCTATTGTTTGATTGTCGTCTTCATCTTCTGAAGGATGCGCAGACGTCATATTGGCTGACAGCACATTCCTGAAGATTAGGCCGATACTGGTGTTGGAGTCCTAAGTTGAAGCCTCAGACGAGTAAGAGTGTGCGACATCTTCTGCTTCTGAACTTTCTGGGGTTGTTGGGGGCGTGATGTAGCCTACCCCCGTCGAGTACGGTGATAATAGTCTTGTGGCTTCCCTTTCGGAACAGGCAGTCGTAAGGGAAGATATTGGCCCTTGCCATAGTTTAGACCCTGGCCGCTTTTCAGGTTGTAGCCCATCTTTTGGATGAGATATTTGGCTCGATCATTGTACCGGTAAATCTGTATTCTGTCGGTGTCGGGTTCTGGCTCCGCCGATAGAAGGTCTTGGTGATGCTCGACTTTGCCGAATATGATAGGTTTCTCGTTCTGGTTTCGAGGCGGGACTATATAACAGACTCCTTGGTACATGACGACTCGATTTACATGATTAACAGTCGTTATTTGTGTTTGCAACGACTGTAGAGAATTGTCTAGAGTATATATGGCATTCCAATGTGGAAGACTAGATTAATTGAAATATACCCTTTTATTGATAATATACGGGATCTTGTCCCGAGGGATTACATCATCGAGGGATGGTGCGTCCACAATGGCGGATATGTACTCTCTTAGTTCTTCGTCAGTGAGTACTAGAGTAGCCTGAGGAGGTTCGGGAGAACCTATATTGGGAGCTTGGCCTTTGTCGGCTCTGGTGCCGATAGAGATACATGGGCCTTCTCTTGAATCTTAAGAGGGGCTAAAGACAGAGGAGGTCTGCCTTTAATCTACACCTTGAGAGGTGCCTCAGTTGGTGTTCTGATGACTGGTGCCTCCCTACATAGTTTTGCTATGAGAGGAGACGTCACATGGGGAGACTTTCCCTTGAGTCGTATCTTCAAAGGGGCTTCAGTGTTTGTATGGCCCTGAGAAGCTGGTGCTCTCCCGTAAAGTTTGACCACTAAAGGAGGCGGTGCTTGAGGCGGCTTTCCCTTGAGTCTCACTTTTAGGGGAGCGTCGATTGTCATCTCAACCTCCAAGTCAACTTCGGCTTCGGCTTCGGCTTCATCATCGGCATTGTTGGCTTCATCTTCGAGATGAATCGATTTGTACAGACACTACTAAAATCTACTCAATTGGTGACATATATTTAGCAACGTTCAATTAACGTCACTAAATTGTGTACATTAGCGATATTTTGTCTAAACGTCGCTAATAGTCGCTACTAGCGACGACCTAAGCGACGTAACAACGACGTATATTAATCACATGATCCAATCGTCGCGAAACGTCGCTCGGACGTCGCTAATAGTGACTAACTTAGCAACGGTAGTGATAGCGTCGCTAAATTCTAATTATATCCCCCCCCCACCGATTCATTTTCCCCTATTTTCCTCTCTCACTCTCTTTCCTTCCCCCTCCGGCGCTCTCACTCTCTCCAGCGACGACTCTCACTCTCTCCGGTGACTCTCCTCCCTCTCCGGTACGTGACTCTTCCCCTTCCTCTCTCTCTTTCTCTCTCTCCATCTATTTTTGTTGTTAGTGGTTTGGAGGGTGCGGGTGGCTCGGAGGGAGGTGCAGGGGGGATTCAGGTGGTTGGGGGTTGAGTGGGGGTGGCTAGGGGGATGGGGCAGAGGGGATGAGGGCGGCTGGGGGAGGGGAGCTAGGGTTGGGGTTAGGGTTCATTTCCTCCCATTTTACTCTCTCACTCTCTCTCCTCCCCCCTCCGGCGCTCTCACTCTCTCCGACGACTCTCCTCCCTTTCCGGTATGTGGTACTCTTCCCCTCCCTCTCTCTCTCTCTCTCTCCAGCTGTTTTGGTTGTTGGTGGTTGGGGGATGCACGTGGCTCGGGGGGAGGGGCAGGGGGGGTACGGGTGGTTCGGAGGTGAGTGGGGGTGGCTGGGGGTGGGGCATGGGGGACGAGGGCGGCTGGGGGAGGGAAGCTAGGGGTAGGGTTCGGGTTAGAGGTGGGTATGTGTGGGCGGCTGGGAGAGAGGAACAGGGGGGTGGGGGTGGCTGCGGGAGGGGAGCAGGAGGGGAGGGGAGGGTTAGGGTTCGGGTTAGGGGTGGTGTAGGGGGGGCTTGGTCAGGGGCACCGATAGTGCCGAAAAATCTGATAGTTTAGTAATAATTATTTATTTTTCGACACCGAAAAATGTGATACTCCGATTCGAACGCACCGATAGTGCCGATATTTGTAACAAGTAGTTTTGTTGGTTGGTTAATTGGTAACATGGTGATCGGGACATATAGTCCCTGCAGCCATTCGACTAGCGAGGCAGAAACTATGGTACGACATGGTGATCAGGACATAGTCCCTGCAGCCGTACGACTGGCGAGGCAAAAACTATGTAGCCGTAGACAAAGTTGACTATCCTCCGACCCTCATCCCTCGGCAATGATGATACGACAACCTATCACTATATCTTATATAGTGGTAGATGATATTTTAGTATTACATTATGTGAGTTCATCTTGATTCTGGTACTTTCTTCAAATACTATATACTAGATTCGATAAGAACGTATACTACACCATATGTATAGAACATAGATGATTCACACTAATGTATTCTAGAATGAATTTTTGGTTGTGTTCTGAGCCATCCGTTCTCACACTTAAAACACATATGAATTAGAACTGTGTGTCAATCTTTGTTTTTGTATTTTCGACGAACCCAGGGATTAGATTCTGTATTTTGTATTTTGGATTCTGTATTTTGGATTCTGTACCCTATGGCTCGACAACCAACCGGAGAGGATACTCTGAGAGATCCATCTGAGTAGGACGTATACTCTGAGAGATCACATTTACAAGAATGATATCAGAAGTGGGATTGAGTGTTGGAGGAGATATTATCAGAGTATACGTCCTACTCAGATGGGTCTCTCATCGTTACTATTTTTCTGACAGCATGGTAGATGTGCTCCATCAACAGATTCTTGCTCTGAGCCAAAACTTTGCCCCGGAGCTCAAGTGGACATCCTTCGTGTAGAGCTCGAGTGAGAGGTTCCTGACAGCATGGTGGTCTCCTTTGTTAAAGTATTTGTGCTCGTCCCACAATCAATCAAATTTTTTTTCATTTCTAATCTCTTGAATATGAAGCTCTGCTTCACATTTGGCTCTACCTCCTGGTATATAAGAACCAAATATGAAACAGAGTTTCATATTCAAGATATTAGAAATGAAGAAATTTTTGATTGGTTGTGGGACGAGTAAGAATCCTTTGACAAAGGAGACCACCATGCTGTCAGGAACCTCTCGCTCGAGCTCTACTCAAGGATGTCCACTCGAGCTCCGGGGCAAAGGATTAACTCAGAACGGATTTTTGGACAGAGATGACGAAGAAGATGGCTACCAAAGCTTATGTAAGTTTTCTAATTCTTTTTTGTCATTTTGTATTATTGTAATTAAAATCGATCATTGCATCGTATCAATAGGTGATTTTGTACATTAGTTACAAGTGCTACTTAGTTAAAGTTCAAGTGCTACTTAGTTGTGTCTCTCTCTCTCTATCTATCTCGCTATCAACGCTATAGTGTTATTCCCCTAGCAATACGGAATGGTCCGATACCGATACTCTGAGTATCAGACCATTCCTATGTGTATCGGTATCGCAATCACAATACCGATACTCGAGTATCGCATTGATACTCAAGTATCACATCTAATAGTTCTCTCATTTATTTGTCAATTATTGTATTTCAGTTCTAGTTAGTTTTATGTGATTCTCTGATAGTTCTCTCATTCATTTTCAACCGCTCCCCCCGGTGAATATTGATTTTACCAGAAGGCACCCATGACCCGAGGAGCGATACGTCGTTTGAGGGAAACAGTGAATGCTGAGGTGGCTCCACTTACTGTTAAGGAGGAAGTGGCACCGGTAGCTAGTGAGACCGGGAGTTCTATTCATCCAGCATCAGTAGCTAGTGAGACCGGGAGTTTTATTCATGCAGCACTTGCAAGGGACTACATCTCTCCTGCCGTCGTCGATCCCACTTATTCGAGGTGGTTGCGTGATCGTATCACTGAGCGTTTACTTGAGCTGCGTGGTACTCATTAGCTATTAGTACTTATTTGTATTGGACTATTTGTATTGTGGGTTGTTTTGTATTAGACTATTTGTATTGAACTACATATATGAATTAGTACTGTGTCATTCTCTGGATTGTATTGGACTACGACATGGTGATTAGGACATAGTCCCTGCAGCCATTCGACTGGCGAGGCAAAAACTATGTAGCCGTAGATAAAGTTGACAGTCCTCCGACCCTCATCCCTCGGCAATGATGATACGACAACCTATCACTATATCTTATATAGTAGTAGATGATATTTTAGTATTACATTATGTGAGTTCATCTTGATTCTGTTACATTCTTCAGATACTAGATACTAGATTCGATAAGAACGTATACTATACTATATGTACAGAACATAGATGATTCATACTAATGTATGCTAGAATGAATTTTGGGTTGTGTTCTGAGCCATCCGTTCTCACACTTAAAACACATATGAATTAAAACTATGTGTCAATCTTTGTTTTTGTATTTTTGGCGAACCCTGGGATTGGATTCTGTATTTTGTATTTTGGATTCTGTATTTTGGCTCCAGCTCCAGCTCCATTTGCATAAATCTACAGTACGACATGGTGATCAGGACATAGTCCTTGCAGCCATTCGACTGGCGAGGCAGAAACTATGTAGCCGTAAATAAAGTTGACTGTCCTCCGACCCTCATCCCTCGGCAATGATGATACGACAACCTATCACTATATCGTATATAGTAGTAGATGATGTCTTAGTATTACATTATGTGAGTTCATCTTGATTCTGTTACATTCTTCAGATACTAGATACGATAAGAACATATACTACACCATATGTACAGAATATAATGATCCACACTAATGTATGCTAGAATGAATTTTGGGTTGTGTTCTGAGCCATCCGTTCTCACACTTAAGTACTGTGAGAGCGTCGGAGAGAGTGAGAGCGCCGGAGGGGGGAGGAGAGAGAGTGAGAGAGTAAAATGGAGGGAAATGAATTGGTGGGAGAATAAAATTTAGCGACGTTCATACTAACGTCGCTAAATTAGTCGCTATTAGCGACGTCATAGCGACGTTTCGCGACATATAGTGCCGATATTTGTAACAAGTAGTTTTGTTGGTTGGTTAATTGGTAACATGGTGATCGGGACATATAGTCCATACAGCCATTCAACTGGCGAGGCAGAAACTATGGTACGACATGGTGATCATGACATAGTCCCTGCAGCCATTCGACTGGCGAGGCAGAAACTATGTAGCCGTAGATAAAGTTGACTGTCCTCCGACCCTCATCCCTCGGCAATGATAAAACGACAACCTATCATTATATCTTATATAGTAGTAGATGATATTTTAGTATTACATTATGTGAGTTCATCTTGATTCTGTTACATTCTTCAGATACTAGATACTAGATTCGATAAGAACGTATACTACACCATATGTACAGAACATAGATGATTCACACTAATGTATGCTAGAATGAATTTTGGGTTGTGTTCTGAGCCATCCGTTCTCACACTTAAAACACATATGAATTAGTACTGTGTGTCAATCTTTATTTTTGTATTTTCGGCGAACCCAGGGATTAGATTCTGTATTTTGTATTTTAACTTTGTACGTATTTGGGGATATTCAGTTTTTTCATTGAGGATACTGAGTTTGTACGTATTTGCGGATATTGATTTGGTTTGTTGAGGATATTATATATTGACATTGTTGTGGATAGTATTTTTTTCTTTATATTTTTTGCATATTCTAGAATGTACTGTGCGTGCCGGTGTTGAGTGTTCCACCGAGGGGGTCGGCGAACCCAGGGATTGGATTTTGTATTTTGTATTCTGTATTTTGGCTCAGGCTCTAGCTCCAGCACCATTTGCATTCTTGAACCTTTTTTATATATTTTTTTAACTTAACGACGTTTTTAGCGACGTTAGGATTCGTCGCTAAATAGTAGCGACGTTGATAAATGTCGCTAAAAATGTCGCTAAAAGCTGACGTGGCAACACGTGGCACCAAATCTTATGTCAGCACGTGGTCGCCAAAAATGTCACAATAGTGTCGCTAAACGGCGACCACACGATAACGTCGCCTTTTACGTCGCTAATTAGCGTCAACGAACAAACGTCGCAAATAACGTCGCTAATTAGCGACGTTAATAACGTCGCCAAATAATGTCGCCCTAGCGACGTTTTGTGATGTTTTCTCGTTTAGCGACACATTTTTTTCGTCGTTCCCGAAACGTCGTCCTAAACGTCGCTAAATTGATTTAGCGACGTTTTCACCGAGATTAGCGACGTTTTTAAACGTCGCTAATCTGACAAATTTTTGTAGTGAGATCAGTGTCGATGAAGAAGGCCTCAATCCCCCTGAAGGGATCGACATCAGGAAACTCTGTTCTGACTATGCCGTTGGTGGATACATACTTTATACATTGATGGAGAGTAGATGGCACCACTATGTATTCGTGTAGCCACGGTCGTCCCAACAGGATGTTGTAGTTGACGTCTGCATCCACGACATAACAAGTTGTAACCACCACTTTTCTAAAATGAGGGTAATTTTGAACTTTTGTAAAATTGATTATTTAATAATAGGTTAAATCATGTTATTGATTTATTGGTGAATTTTGATTATTTTAATATCATTAAATTAGTGTTTTATAATTTTGTTCTTTGGCTAGTGTAACCTTCGAGCTGCTTAGCCTAGAGACTAACCATGACCATGGAGGCCTAATCCATGTGATTAGATTAACTAACTACCACTTTTTAGGCTAAGAGTATTTTGGTCATTTTGTGACTTTTGAATTATTTAGGATTTTGATTAATTGGTAAATTTTAGAATATTTTAATAATATTTAAATTGATGTATTATGATTTTGGTCATTTTTATATTTTAATATTTTGGGAATTTTTATATTTTAATAGTAATTTTACGGGATTTGTTTAGTCGGGTTTGAGTTTCCTTTCTTTCCGACTTGTGTTAGTGACCCGGGTAGCTTAGACTCTAGACGGGACCCCAAGATTAGTTAGTCATGGCCCACAAACTCCACTAATTAAGTTAGTAAGTTTAGACTAATCCCATTTGTTAGATTGGTTAAGTTAGAGGCTTAAATTTAACCCTTTTGATCCCAAACTTGAACCTAACTTAAAATTAACCAAGAGGACTAGTTGAGGCCTTATTGGACTTTCCTCCAAGGCCCAAATAGGGTTTAATGGCAGCCACTATAGGTAGGTTAGCCTCCCTTCCTTTTATTTTATTCCATTTTGCCTCTTTTCCTTCACAAAGTGTTCTTTCCCAAATTAGAGAGCTTCCCTCTTTGATTTAATCTCTAAATTCTTACATCCATTCATCAAAACTTCCATCCAACCTTCTCATACTACCAAGGGATGGTGCTAGCAAAGATTTGGAGCAAAGTGCAAGGAGGAGTGTCCATTTCGGAAGGATCTTCGTATCGAAGCCGTGTCCTTGAGAGTATCGTTGGGATTCTACTCCCAATAGGAAAAACCAACCCTCTAAACTGTTTTCCAATGCATATTAGTTAGTTTTGAATCCATAGGATCCACCCCCAAGTATGTATCCCTTTAGATTCAAGTTTGAGGCCATTTGGAGCTCTCTAAAGCAAGTTAGAATTGTGTCTTGTGTCCTACTTATTAGATCTCAAATTAGGACACCTCATGTGTTTGGTTTAATGTCTAATAGGTTTAATTGTGTTTTAATTTCAGTTTTAGATATGTTAGAGGATGGATTGATGTTAGTTAGGATGGTTAGAATGAGTTTCATTTGGATACCCATGGTTAGATTTAAGTGGTTTAGTCTACATGTCATATTTTTAGCCTCAACTTGTCATTTTAGTGTCTCTTTATATAATGGACTGTTTTGTATATATATATAATAGGTATGTTAGATATATTTCATATATTTAGATCTGTGTGGATATGTTGTTAGTGGTATGCTTGTGTTAGAGGAGAGGGGAGTGTGGTTTGATGTGTGTCTTGAGTGGTGTGGAGAGTGAGATGTGTTTCTTTTGTCCAAACAACCCAAATTCGTCATAATATTCATCCACGTTTTTAGTAGCCATAGCAACTTAGAAATGTCATAACTTTTAGCTTAGAACTCCGATTAATCTTTTATTTTTAAAAGAACCGTATCGAAGTTAGCTTTTCAAATATATATATTAATAGGTCAAATGCATTCTAGAACATTCTGTAGAACTGTTTGAGTGTCAGCTGTACGAAAGACGAACGTGTTTCGGTGTTTTTGAGATTCTGGGAGCTTCTGGACACGAAAATATGATCCGTTTAAAGTTTCAAAAAGCTAATACGAAGGGCTACAACATACTTTAATCCTAGAATTTAGTGAAGGCCCAATTAGTACAATATTAGTTTTAAGTAGAAGAGTGACTATACGACATTGGCATTTTGTGTAACCTATGAGCCTATGTAGTATGGATATTAAATAAATGTAGAGTATGTAATGCATGATATGTCAGATGAATGAAATGATATATATATATATATATATATATATATATATATATATATATATATATATATATATATATGTATCCTCTTTACATTAATGTATATATATGGTTGAATGCAAGAATGTAGGAATGCAATCAATGTAATGTATGTAAGCAATGCATAAATACATGAATGAAAGAATGATATAAAATGAATGCATGAAAGTATATAATGAATGCAAGGTATACATGTAATGATAGATATGAATGCATAATGTATACATAATGTAATGCGATATATAATGATAGCATGTATGGTAATGTAGAATATATAATGCAAGCATGTATATGTCCAATGTTTTCCCTTTTTCCTTACATTTTTCCCTTCCCTTTCCACTTCAGTTTTTCCTTTTTTTTCTCTCTTATATTTTTACATGTTGTATACAATGTATATAATGTATAGATGCATGAATGACATGTATGTAATAAAAATAAGTATATGTGTGCAACTTAATGATATGTGAATGAATATAATGCATGAACTGAAGTATGCATGTATATGGGATATGAATGAATGATATGCAAGTATCTATGTATGCAATAATGAATGTAATGAATATGCATGTGTGTATTGTACCTATATTGTATATATGCCTAGAGTGGTTTACCCTATATGACTTGTTGGTTAGACTTGTAGTTTGACTAGAGTTGACCTTGTTTGACTAGATTGTTGACCAGAGTTGACCTAGATTGGCTTACAATTATGTAGATTGCATTATAGATTTCATTTACCTTATTTTGTATACATCATAACATGTATTGCTTTATTTAGGACTTTGTGACTCAGGTTCAGACATCTATTTTCATCAGTTGCACAGGGTATCAGGCGAGTACATTCTCTGATAGTTTTTTTATTTACTTGTCGATTTTTGTATTCAGTTCTAGTTAGTTTATTTGATTCTCTGTTACCAGCACGGATTGATATTACTGGATCCATTTCATGCGATACACTTACCTTACTTGTCTAGCCTCTATTATAAGAATAATGACTCGAATCATACAAGAATCATCTACAAGTATCACTTACAAGCATCATTATGTTTTGCCTAGACTTGTTCTCGATTTACGTGTCGGATTATGGATTTCACTTGTACTTGTCGGGCGAAAAAATACTTGAGTAGACGTGTAAACGTTTCCAAAATACAAGAATCTCCACAGTGAAGCATACAAGAAGAATAGCCATCCCACACTCGGCCAGGTGTGAGATGTGCCAGATTTACCTATAGTTGTTTACATATCGATCTCAATATTTTAATACACACTTGGGTATTGTCTAGACTCATACTCGAATCGTACAAGAATCATTGACAAGAATTATCATACAAGAATCATTGACAAGAATTACCTTACAAGAATTACCTTACTCGACTCATGTATTAGAATCACTTACTGGACTCATCTCGTACTAAAATCACACTTATCTTACATTGTACTGTCTGGACTTATATCATCATTACTCTAGTTTAGCTAGTTTTACATTACAGTCTTCATTGTCATATTTTTCTATTTTTCTCAGCTTTACTTTCCTTGTTCTAACTGTCGTTCTATTTTCATTAACTGTCTAGACTGCTTGTTCATTAATATAACTGTTTATAACTGCTTTATAGTCTTTGTCATTTACTTGAGATTTTAATAGATTTTGTGCTCGTTCATGTCCTGACTGGACCTGTTGAAAATATTACAGATGGTTGCCTTGAGCACACTTGCCCTACTTGCTTGGGATCCGGAGACGTTATAGCTACCTTTGGCCCTGACACTCAGGAGTGATCGAAAGATTAGTTTAGTAGACTTGCATTAGACTTTCATTTGAACTTATATTGTAATGAGTTGAGATCTCGACTTTGTTTTGAGATTGTTTGAGATATTATTATTTTAGTAGTTTATATCAGTTGTTGGAGTTTTGAGTTAGTATAGCTTTGTGATTCTGTGTTATCTTATCGTGCTTAGACTGTGATTGAGTATTATCATATCTTATACTTGTCCTCCATTCAGAGTTGAGTTTTGACAAGTACATTATATAATTGCGTGAGTTGTTGTTTAGATAGTAACCTTGTACAGCGTTCTACCGCTGATTCTGCGACGTAGGTGTAGGTCCTAAAAAATCAAGTGGCACACATCAACAAAGTCAAAAAATCAAGAAATACAACTTTCAGATGATTTGCGCAGACAACAGATTGCGTACCATTCAGATTGCGCAGGATCGATTGCGCACACTCTCAATTGTGCAGGCTGACGTGGCAAATCTCCATCATTACCTGACACAAATCAAATCTTCTGACAACTGACAACACGGAGATCGAGGCGGCCGTTCGTTTAATCGTGCAGCACGGCGCTCGAGGACAGCTGGTCGCGCAATCCAGGTTGGCGCAATCCGAGTTGGCGCAATCCATTTCCTGCACAAATCAAGTTGGCACGATCCAAAGTCTGCGCAGTTCAATGTGCGCGTTCCACCATTACAAATAATAAAGTACACGTGGCATTCATGCCATCAATTGCTCATTTCGTGGCAACTGCCTATGCATGATCATACGCATTTTAATCAAATGATGTCATGTGTCCAAGACAGTTAACCCATGATCCAGCAACTGCCTGCGCAATCCATTGCTGCGCAAACCAATTGTTGCGCAATCCATCATGCGCAGTCCAGAATAACTAAAAGTTAGTTATTTCTCAGAACTCTATAAATAGAGTTTCAAGTCTCCATTTAAGGGGATCACAAATCAATAATCAGAGATCAGAAAGTTCAGGAGTTCTTGCCCAAGTGCTGCTGCATTTTTTCGAGGCTTTTGCCTTCAACTTCTGAGGCTTTTTGCCTTCAATTTCAGAGTTGTTTTCAACTTCAGAGGCTTCGTCTTCAAAGTTCACATCGTCCAAGGGATAAAGCAATCGTCATCTAGATTGAATTCCTAAAGTTGTACCATTTCCAGAATTCAAATTGTAATCTTTTACAAAGTTTGTATCAATAAAGTTCATCAACTTTTATTTTTGCAAACAGTAGGCTGGGCGCTGTTACGCACTGTGCCCTTACACAGGGTACGAGTCGTGACACATTTTTAGTGGTGGCCCATGCAGGTCGAGAGTCGCATTAGTACGATGTCGTGGTAGTGCAACGATTAGTTGTACTGCTGCGCGCCTACGATAGGAACTAAAGAATAGGCTTTAGCATAGAGGTTACGCAATCACAGTTAGGACTACTTGAGAAGATTCCTGGGATGACCCTTGAGAATCTCATTATAAACTATCTCGAAATTTAATTCCGATAGTTTCTGTATACTTCCTTGTTCATCGTTGAATTTGATTCTTGGTATTCATTATTGACTTGATTTTCTACCAAGATAATATTATGGGCTAAGTTGCCTCATTCATGGAATCTAGAGTCTTCTACAGCCATATTAGTTGGTTTGGCGATGAGATAGATTCTGATTTTGGATGTATTTCTCGGGAGTGGGAATTTAAAGTTTTCGCAGCCAGGCTAGCTGCAATGCAAAAATTTTAAATACCATGATTCTAGAGGTATGTACCTTAGTTACGGACTCTATAGATTATCGTTGTTGTACTTACTGGCGTAACGAGGATTCTGGTAACATGGTTCTGGATAGACGGGTATGATTATCAGATTTCAGAATAAATACCATATAGATGGTGCCATAGTATGATGGAATGGAATATCAGTGTGGATGTTACTTGAGTATCATAGATTAGATAGAGGGAGCTAGGCAACCTATAGCGCAGCATCGTGTTCCGCACCATCAGAGGGATATACCCCATAGGGACAGGGCTTTTGCGCTGACAATCGAGTAGACCGACGCTACGGGTGACGGGTTAGCAGGTCTGTCTTTCCTGTTCTTCTTTTTATCTTGTTGTGTGATTCCATTAGTACCTGTCAGGATGTTTTGTGCTATGATAGATAGTATAGTGACCCTGATCAAGACCGTGATATCACGACCAGTAGGACCACAATATGCATGTTTTAGATATAGTTTTCTTGACCTTGATTGTTGGGGGTTTAACCTAGAAGGAGTACGACCATCTTAATTTTGAGGACGAAATTTTTCTAAGGAGAGTAGATTTGTAACCACTATATTTCTAAAATGAGAGTAATTTTGAACTTTTGTAAAATTGATTATTTAATAATAGGTTTAAATCATGTTATTGATTTACTGGTGAATTTTGATTATTTTAATATCATTAAATTAGTGTTTTGGGATTTTGATCTTTGGCTAGTGTAACCTTAGAGCTGCTTAGCGTAGAGACTAACCATGACCATGGAGGCCTAACCCATGTGATTAGATTAGCTAATTACTACTTTTTAGGCTAAGGGTATTTTGGTCACTTTGTGACTTTCGAATTATTTAGAATTTTGATTAATTGGTAAATTTTAGATTATTTTAATAATATTTAAATTGATGTATTGTAATTTTGGTCATTTTTCATAGTTTAATATTATGGGAATTTTTATATTTTAATATTGATTTTACAGGATTTGTTTAGTCGGGTTTGAGTTTTGTTTCGTTCCGACTTGTGTTAGTGACCCGGGTAGTTTAGAATCTAGACGGAACCCCAAGATTAGTTAGTCATGGCCCACAAACCCCACTAATTAAGTTAATAAGTTTAGACTAATTCCACTTGTTAGATTGATTAAGTTAGAGGCTTAAATTTAACCCTTTTGATTCTAAACTTGAACCTAACTTAAAATTAACCAAGAGGACTAGTTGAGGCCTTATTGGGCTTTCCCCCAAGGTCCAAATAGGGTTTAATGGCAGCCACTATAGGTAGGTTAGCCTCCCTTCCTTTCATTTCATTCCATCTTGCCTCTTTTCCTTCACAAAGTGTTCTTCCCCAAATTAGAGAGCTTTCCTCTTTGATTTGATCTCCAAATCCTTACATCCCTTCATCAAAACTTTCATCCAACCTTCTCATACTACCAAGGGAGGGTGCTAGCAAAGATTTGGAGCAAAGTGCAAGGAGGAGTGTCCATTTTGGAAGGATCTTCGTATCGGAGCCGTGTCCTTGAGAGTATCGTTGGGATTCCACTCCCAATAGGTAAAACCAACCCTCTAAATTATTTTTCTATGCATATTAGTTAGTTTTGAATCCATAGGATCCACCCCCATGTATGTACCCCTTTAGATTCAAGTTTGAGGCCATTTAGAGCTCTCTAAAGCAAGTTAGAATTGTGTCATGTGTCCTACTTATTAGATCTCAAATTAGGACACCTTATGTGTTTGGTTTAATGTCTAATATGTTTAATTGTATTTTAATTTCAGTTTTAGACATGTTAGAGGATGGATTGATGTTAGTTAGGATTGTTAGAATGAGTTTCATTTGGATACCCATGGTTAGATCTAAGTGGTTTAGTCTACATGTCATATTTTTAGCCTCAACTTGTCATTTTAGTGTCTCTTTATATAATGGACTGTTTTGTTTATATATAATAGGTAAGTTAGATATAATTCATATATTTAGATGTGTGTGGATATATTATTAGTGGTGTGCTTGTGTTAGAGGAGAGGGGAGTGTGGTTTGATGTGTGTCTTGAGTGGTGTGGAGAGTGAGATATGTTTCTTTTGTCCAAACAACCCAAATTCGTCATAATATTCATCCACTTTTTTAGTAGTCATAGCAACTTAGAAATGTCATAACTTTTAGCTTAGAACTCCGATTAATCTTCCATTTTTTTAAAAGAACCGTATCGAAGTTATATTTCCAAATATATATATATTAATAGGTCAAATGCATTATAGAACTTTCTGTAGAACTGTTTGAGTGTCAGTTGTACGAAAGATGAACACGTTTTGGAGTTTTTGCGATTCTGGGAGCTTCTGGACACGAAAATACGATCCGTTTAAAGTTTCGGAAAGCTAATACGAAGGTATACAACATACTTTAATCCTAGAATTTAGTGAAGGCCCAATTGGTATAGTATTGGTTTTAAGTAGAAGAGTGACTATACGACATAGGCATTTTGTGTAACCTATGAGCCTATGTAGTATGGATATTAGATGAATGTAGAGTATGTAATGCATGATATGTCAGATGAATGAAGTGATATATATATATGATATGTTTTCTCTTTACATTAATGTATATATATGGTTGAATGCAAGCATGTAGGAATGCAATCAATGTAATGTATGTAAGCAATGCATAAATGCATGAATGAAAG
Source organism: Iris pallida (assembly GCA_029216955.1). Lineage (NCBI taxonomy): Eukaryota > Viridiplantae > Streptophyta > Magnoliopsida > Asparagales > Iridaceae > Iris > Iris pallida. Next base: position 254,252 of record JANAVB010044214.1, on the reverse strand, counting down.
AATGATATAAAATGAATGCATGAAAGTATATAATGAATGCTAGATATGAATACAAGGTATACATGTAATGATAGATATGAATGCATAATGTATACATAATGTAATGCAATATATAATGATAGCATGTATGGTAATGTAGAATATATGATGCAAGCATGTATATGTCCACTGTTTTTCTTTTTTCTTACATTTTTTCCTTTCCTTTCTATTTCAGTTTCCCCCCTTTTTCCCTCTTCTATTTTTACATATTGTATACAATGTATATAATGTATAGATGCATGTAAGTATGTAATATGCATGAATGACATGTATGTAATGAAAATAAGTATATGTATGCAACTTAATGATATGTGAATGAATATAATGCATGAACTAAAGTATGCATGTATATGGGATATGAATGAATGATATCCAAGTATCTATGTATGCAATAATGAACGTAATTAATATGCATGTATGTATTGTACCTATATTGTATATAGGCCTAGAGTGGTTTACCCTATATGACTTGTTGGTTAGACTTGTATTTTGACTAGAGTTGACCTAGTTTGACTAGATCGTTGACCAGAGTTGACCCAGATTGGCTTAGAATTATGTAGATTGCATTATAGATTTCATTTACCATATTTTGGATACATCATGACCTATATTACTTTATTTAGGACTTTGTGACTCAGGTTCAGATATATATTTTTATCAGTTGTATAGGGTATCAGGCGAGTACATTCTTTGATAGTTCTTTCATTTACTTGTTGATTTCTGTATTCAGTTCTAGTTAGTTTATTTGATTCTCTGTTACCAGAATGGATTGATATTACTGGATCCATTTCATGCGACACACTTACCATACTTGTCTAGCCTCTATTACAAGAATCATGACTCGAATCATACAAGAATCATCTACAAAAATCACTTACAAGCATCATTATATTTTGGCTAGACTTGTTCTCGATTTACATGTCAGATTATGGATTTCACTTGTACTTGTCGGGCGAAAAAATACTTGAGTAGACGTGTAAATATTTCTAAAATACAAGAATCTCTACAGTGAAGCATACAAGAAGAATAGCCATCCCACACTCGGCCATGCATGAGATGTACCGGATTTACCTATAGTCGTTTACATGTCGATCTCAATATTTTAAAACACACTTGGGTATTGTCTAGACTCATACTCGAATCATACAAGAATCATTGACAAGAATTATCATACAAAAATCATTGACAAGAATTACCTTACATGAATCATTGACAAGAATTACCTTACTCGACTCATGGATTAGAATCACTTACTGGACTTATCTCATACTAGAATCACACTTGTCTTACATTGTACTGTCTGGACTTATATCATTATTACTCTAGTTCAGCTAGTTTTACATTACAGTCTTCATTGTCATGTTCTTCTGTTTTTCTCATTTTTACTTTCCTTATTCTAACTGTCGTTCTATTTTCATTAACTGTCTAAACTGCTTGTTCATCAATATAACTGTCTATAACTGCTTTATAGTCTTTGTCATTTACTTGGGATTTCTAGATGATTTTTTACTCGTTCCTGTCCTGACTGGACCTGTTAAAAATATTACAGATGGTTGCCTTGAGCATACTTGCCCTACTTGCTTGGGATCCGGAGACGGTATAGCTACCTTTGGCCCCGACACTCAGAAGTGATCAGAAGATTAGTTTTGTAGACTTGCATTAGACTTTCATTTGAACTTGTATTGTAATGAGTTGAGATCTCGACTTTGTTTTGAGATTGTTTGAGATATTATTATTTTAGTAGTTTATATCAGTTGTTGGAGTTTCAAGTTTGTATAGCTTTGTGATTTTGTGTTATCTTATCGTTCTTAGACTGTGATTGAGTATTATCATATCTTATACTTGTCCTCCATTCAGAGTTGAGTTTTGACAAGTATATTATATAATTACGTGAGTTGTTGTTTAGATAGTAACCTAGTACAGCATTCTACCACCGATTTTGTGGCGTAGGCTGGACGTTGTTACGCTCTGTGCCTTTACACAGGGTGCGGGTCGTGACACAAGTCACCTCGATCTGAAGATCACCGATATGACACTTCAGTCGGATCTTGTCCAGCGGCTCACTCTTGCTGGCGTTGAATCCAGTAATTGTAGTGTGCGACGCTGTCAGACGATGCATTGGGATTCACAACATCTAAAGCAGAGCCTGGGGGATTATACTGAGAGAAGACCCCAGGTCGATCTGTATCTGATCCACCTTGATGGCCCCAACATATCCTGTGTAATACAGCGGTCTTTATGTCGGTTGTTCTTGAGTAGCATGTCTTGTTGAGTGAATGTGATGTTGGAGATAATCTCTTCCACACTATGGCAGTATGGACATGATGTTGGATCATCCTCAGGCTGCTTGATCTGACTGATGAAAGACTCACCATCCTTCAGAGATTCGTATAGAGCCTCCCGAGTATCTTTAGACAGGCGGAGGAGCTCGAACAAGGACAACCGAGCTGGGGTACTAGCAAGTTGTGCCAGTATGTCGAAGTTTTGGAGTTTGGTTAACCCTAAAATATTGTCTCTTCGTAGAGGCCTATCAAAGTGGGCTCCTTATACTTTTGTTTGTCGGCTGCTGGAAGTTGGGATTCACCTTGAGCAGCCGAGGTGGTGACAGGAGGTGCCACTTCGACAGGGGCTTCCTCAGGCTGAGCGTTCTGCTGTGAATGCATTTGTACATGAAGTGCCTCCTTGGGAGAGGAGGTCACCATTTGGCAAGACTTGGTCTTCTTGTCTTTAGCTTTGGAGGTAGAATATACCCCCGGTTGAGTCAGTTCTGGTGCGAGATCTGGATGAACCCACATGATCTCCCCCCGAGATGTAGTAAGTGGAATCAGTCCACTCGCGTTGTCACGAGTCGGCGGAAGATTGACCACCTCCAATGTCGCCTTCGGGATGGGGACAACACCATCTTGAGTTACAGTAGGCGGTAGGGTGCCGAACTAGAGCGACGCCATGTTGGCCGAGACTGTCTTCTCCTCATAATCAACTGAGATGACATTCGTATTGATCATGCGTTGTATGTAGTTTTTGAGGATGTAGCAGTCTTGAGTTGAATATCTAACGAACCGATAGTAGTGACAGTACCTTGGGTCGTGCACTCTGTCTACCTCGTCAGGACGCTTAGGATCAGGCAACTTGATCTTGTCGCTCTGTTTCAGCATTTCGAAGAGTTATAAGGTGTCCTCATCATTGAAGGAGTATACCTCCTTCGGCCTCAGTGCTGGTGGAGGCTTCTGAGTGGGCCCTTGCGTGCTTTTCGAAGCATTGACAGTTAATGCCTGCTTCTCTTTCATATTGCGCCCACTGTTGCTGGTAGCAGACCGTTTTCCTTTGTCATCAAAGGCGGGGAAGTTAACCCCCAAAAGGCGAGCATTACATGCCTTCTTCTCAGTAGCTTCGGCCCCGATGATTAATGAACTCCAATAGGGAGGCTGGGTGGAGTCGAGCCAGAGCTTGACTACAGGAGTCATGTTCATGCTGCAGGCATCGATCAGTACATGTTCTGGCATACCCGGAGGCAACCTTAAGCATGCTTTTCGAAAACATTCGAGGAAGGCTCGAACATTCTCCTTCTATGACTAGCGCACTTCTATAAGAGATGACATGGTCATGTCCTTCCCACCGTCGTAGAATCGGTCGAGGAAAAGGCGTGTCAAGTCATCGAAGGATGATATAGAGTGGTCAGGAAGACTGCAGTACCAGTCGTAAGCGACTCCCTTCAATGCCCCGACGAATAGGCTGGTGAGTAAGGCATCTTCCTTTGGGAGATGTCCCATTTGAGACTGGAATAGGTCAGATATCGGCGAGGAGAATCCTTTCCATCATATGGCGTCAATGTTTGTGGTTTATACTTAGGAGGGTAAACTACTTTGTTCCATTCGAGAGGATAAGGTTGCGGGATTCCCATCTTCTGACGTTCTTCCTGCTTGTTTTGCGCTTCAAAGTGCTCGCGCAGATCTCTAATCATGTCAACCAGCTCTTTTGTAGAACTAGAAGCCGGTGAGGGCGGTAAGGTGTGAAGCTCGGCATTTGAAGGAGCCGACGTCCGAGGTACAGTGTGATGATCTGCACCTGAAGATACCCGTTGAGGAGGTATACTTGACTCTCTATTGGCCCCTGGATCGGGACTGGTGAAGACAGGTGCCCTTGCTAATGGTTGAGATGCCAGAGTGGTCCGCATCTCAAATATTATTTGAGTCAAGGATTGCATGGTGGTGGAGAGGGTTTTGAGGCTCCCTTCCAAGGTGTCCATACGTTACACGATATCTGGAGCTGGAGCGTCTGACTCTCCTTTATCACCACCCCCAGCCATGTAAACTGGCATAACATGGGTGGAAGTGGATGGGTCGGTTGAGGCTTCGCTTTCGCCCCCACTTTCCTGTGGAAGAGCTTTCCCTTCTGAGACCTCGTACTGGCTACCCCCAGCTACCTCGGGGTCGATTCCTTGGAGAATGTTCCCATCTTCAAGCAGAGGGTTGTCATGGATAGCAGGAGTTTGATCATTTCCAGCTGATGCTTCCGCTAGAACCCTCTTTCTTGACCGGGTGCTCTCAAACACCCCTGAGGATAGGACCATCGTTTTGCTTTTCCTCGGCTGACTCTTGGACGATGCTGCTAAGGTCGAAGGATTGGTGGTTGTCTTTCTCCCTGACGAATGGAAGCTAGAGACAACATGACAAAAAGCGACCTTAGGCTCTGACTCATCTTCAACTGGCACCTTCTTTTCGAGACGACATCGAATGGGTGCAATAGATTACAGTCGCTGGAACACAGACTGCCTGGATGATAGAGCCATTATTTTACAACAGCAGCAGTTGATGGTGACCATGGCACAAGTGTGCCCCACGAGGGGCGCATTGTGCTTGATGGTTAGCTCTCCTGATCTACGTTTGTGAGTGATCACATTACGCAAATCATGAGGGGAGAGTTTCACTTTCACACCCCCTTCAGGCGCATGGCGAGGCCAAGTGCCGGTGTGGTCATGTGAAAGCTGCACCTCCTTATCCAGTTCCAGCGCATGAGATAGGCCCAAATCATTGGTGGGGGAGCAAAATGTATTGCGACTTAAATCCACTTCATGCGCACAACCAACATGGGCGCATAGGTTTAGAGTCACAAGTTTTGCCCTGTACGACTTGGTTTCAAGCGCAGAAGATGCGCCCAAGCGAAACGGGGACTTTGAGAGTCGGCTTGTATCTGGTGCAAACGTACCCGAGTCGACTCTGTATAATTTACCATCAACAACATGCATAATTTTGAGCGCGCATCTCCGGTTCATTGTGGACGTAGCATATTTGGGGCGCATGGCCCAAGCTGTCTTGGATTTCTTCGTACCAGCCCGCGAAGGCGCATAGTACTCAGAATCCAACTCATCCTCGCCACAACAGTGAGTGATTCATTCAAAGACAGAGGTCCTCTCCTGCACGCCAGAGTTCATGCGGGGGAAGTTGGATGCGCCTTTGTTTCGTCGGCGCATCTTCTTCGACTGGGAAGAGGACAACTGGGGAATGCAGTCAATACTGCATTTTCCTTGCAGATGTGCTGCACTGGTGGGTGCATCTTGCTTGCTGAGAACGTCAGTAGGAAGGGTGGGCTGCGGTGGCGCATCCCCTTCAGTGATGGTGCTCAGCGCATTTTCTTTGTGCACCCAGACTTGGCGGCTTTGGTAGCCGCTTCGAAGGACTTGCGCTGCCTTCAGAGATGAACTCCTCATACGCCTGTTGATTGATGCGCACCCCGAGTGTCTTGTGGGAGGAGCCAAGCTTGACGTCGTCAGATTATGACATAACTTTCTTGTCAAAAGAGAAAGAAGTCCCCAGCAGAGTCGCCAACTTATTCGCTATCGAAAATGTGACAAGGTCATTTTGATTGATAAACCTTGGCATTTCAATTACAAACAGAACATTATACAATATAGGACTTAAACCTAGTCCTAGGAGTATACCTTTGTTTTTATCTGGGAACTGTATCGGTGGAGCGAGTGGTAATGTATTGACTCCGTTGACGATCTGACAACGATCTTGGACTTTCTGAAGGTCTAGGATGTTGTAACGCCCCAGAACCAGAATACTGGAGAGTAGGGGCGTACATAGCCAGCTACATATATTAAAGTGCAACCCACCTCGCTATACGGTCACGGCTGTCTAGATACATGAGGGTTTAACTACAAGCCAACAGTCTCTTATGGTCATGAACAAGCCTATTGTCTCAATCTCAAGCAAGCAATAACAGTTTACAAGATGTCAGAGCACCAAATATATAATAACAAGGCGTCCCATACATTACATACTTGGATGATCATGAAGCTAGTCGTACAAAATGTCAAGACTAGCAAGAGTTTCAGTCAAACATGATCAACCCTAGGATTTGTCAATCATGTTACAGCCCGTAGGCAGACAGTAAATAAAGGTGCAATCGAGCTAACACGTGCTCGTCGACTAAACGTCTCAAAAGAATATTTTTACAATAGAGTGAGAAAACAAAAAAAAAACCCACTCGTTGCCAGGGTTACGCCTGGTGGTCACCATCTGGCTGGAAGGCAGGTAGATCCTCTGGAGCAGCTCCGATATCTGGCCATACAAAACCAGCTGGGTTATACCTCAGAAAGAACAAGTGCCACAAAAGAGGCTTCACTTAGGAACTAAAACCAGCACTTCATAAATGAATATTAAAGATAATTATAAAGATACTGATAATAACAGGAGCAACAATAATGAATTGAGTACGAGAAAACCATTCAAGTAGCCAGGTCGTAACCCTTAAACCAAACAAGGACTGGAGTTGCAACCCTTCACCTGAATAGAAATCCGTCTCAAATACTGCTGGTAAGGTAAAACATGATGAGCTTGACATAGGGTGAATTAAGACAATAAACGAAGAGAGGATAAAGAACCGTTCCGGGAGCCAAGTTACAACCCTTAAACCAAACAAGGATCGGGGTTGTAACCCTTCGCCTGAACAGAACCTTGCCTCTGATCTTTATTGTTAAGATGAGCATAGGTAATCATGTCATGTCACACTCTTGTACAATATGACAAGCATGACATGGGGTGCAATAGGACAATAAACGAGAAGAGGACACAGAACTGCTCCGGGAGCCAGGTTACAAACCTTAAACCAAACAAGGACCGGAGTTGTAACCCTTCGCCTGAACGGAACTTGGTTTCTCATCATTTATCGATAAGTAAAGCACAAGGAACCGGTCATGTTATAATCTTGTACAGGATCAGGACAAACTAGCCTGGGCTAGACTCCATCCAATCAATCACGGCCAAGCAATGAGTACGGCTTGATACTTTAACTAGCTAGGGTTAGCACAGGCCTAGTTACTAGCAAAATGCAATAAGATTATTCCAACAGCTACAAGCCCTGTAGACCATCCAGGTTATCCAGGTCGAATATCCATCCCTGATAGGGGCAACACTTGACAGTGTGCTGGAAATGTGTCCTACTCATCGGCAGGCTACAAGTCCACTCGAGCGCCCAGATAACGGGATTGCCTGTAGCCGGAAAATCTCTTCATGACTACTGATTTATTCTAGTTATTAGCCTTAGTCAGTTTTCAGTAGGTATCCCTGACCGTAGTATTCAGGGGTCCCCATCCTAGACATGATGCAAGATAATACTGATTTATTTGTACAAACACAATCGTCCATGGTGTCCAAACCATTTATTATAGTCATGTCATGCAAGCCGTCGCAACAGCCTTCAATAATTACCATCATACGTACTTGTCATATCTTGTTATGTCATGCCATATCAAGTACTGGCCATACCATGCCATTATTAGCCCGGTCATATCAATCAATCCGTGAACTGCCCAGTCATGAAGAGTGCAAGAACATAAAGTCAACCGGGTATGAAAAAGGGGCTCATGGCTCTACGCGAGTGAGCCTTTATGCTAGGCCAAGGGCCTTAAGCGTAAAGCGGCTCTACGCGAGCGCAAGCAAGGGTGTACGTGGGTGATGTTTTACGCTAGCCGGGCTTTACGCAAGCGAGATTAAACGCGAGTAAGATTTTACGCGCGTAGAATTCTACGCATGCGAACTCCCGAGTGAAACTCTACGCGAGTGAAATTCCACGCGAAGAAACACTCGGGCAAAACTTTACGCTCGCGAGAGTCTGCTCGAGCCAGGGATTTTATGCGAGCACGATTTTACGCGAGTGGGGAATCCTCGAGCGTAAAATTCGTAGGAACTCAGCGTAAAACAGAGTACGCTGGCACGAAAATGCGTGTGCGTAAAAGGCTGAGATAACACACTGACACGTAAAATGTGGGCGTAAAGGCCAATCACTACGCTAACACGTTAGAACGTGTGCGTAAACTCCGTCTTCTCCCCATGGCCAAGAAAACAGGCGTAAAAGCTCACGAATTCGAGCAAGCCCCATCTCGGTCAAGTCTCAATAAAACCCCACCATTCTAGAGCCAAACTTGCGTAAACTCAGAACGCCTACTATATGAAACTCCCAGTTTTCGAAAACAAGCCATTTTAGTTGTCACGACCCGCACCCTAGAATAAGGGCACGTGACGTAGGTACGCCCAGCCTACGCCGCAGTGTCGGCGGTAGAACGTTGTCCTAGGTCACAACATCTAACAGTTGAAGGTAATAGCAGTTATACTCCCTGAATGGGGGTGACATAACACAATATATAACTCAACTACAGCTAAGGTAGAACAGGTAAGATGGAATGATAATGAAAGATAAAAATATCCAGAACAGAGAATCACAGAGATACAATCCAGAATTCTAATTGTCTAAAATAATACATCTCAGAATATCTCAAATCTAATACAGTGATCCAAAATAGTAAGACAATCCTAAACTAATGGAGTGTCGTCTACTGCTAATGGATCCTGCTACTGGTCCAAGTCCAGGCACTCATCTAGTGTGGCACCGTAGTAAGTAGGGCAGAACGCCTCAGCCTCATCCTCTGTAATATTTCAAAAGGTCCAGTCAGGACGGGAACGAGCACATATCTCTCAACAGTTCATAGCAGGTTAGGAAAATAAATCAGGCAATAGAGTAAACTACAAGAAGTGCTGAATGGAAGTACAAGTAAACAGGAGATATTTTGTAACTGAAAGTAATACATGATAGTAGAGACTGTAAGTGACTACGTGATTTAGAGTACAATATGGTTATGTAAACGACTTAGGGGCACATGAATACAAATAAGGAGCACATGAATACCTACTGGGGATTGTGTCCACATAACCAATTCTACTCACCCCGTCCCAATCAATACACAAGGATCCGTTCAAGTTATGTCATAAGCACATGAATACAACTAAGATACGTGAACTCATGTAATGAGTAGTACATGAGGCACATGATAAGCACATGAAAGTATATGAGAACATATAAAAATATGAACTAGTACGAGTACAAGGAGTACCTGATGCACATAATAAAGTACATAAACATGAAATACCCGATGCACCCGTAAAGGGATAACATCTCAGAAAAGGATCCATATAGTACTAATCCGTGAAGATACGTGTCAGCATCATGTAGAGTAATCTAGAGCAAGAATATAATCCAGAAAGGTATGAAAAGATCAGAGAATGTACTCGCCTGCTAACTGAAAGTCCGAGATGAAAGTACTGTCCGAGGAGTGGTGTCTGACTCCTATTTAGAACAGTACGAGTCACAACAAGTCCAGAATAGAAATGTAATGCACTACAATGCGTTCTACATGAATCTAGGTCAATCTAGACCAAAGTCAACTCTTGGTCAACTCTGGTCAACCCTAGAAGTCAAACTAGGTCAACCAAGCCAAACCTAAGTCAAACTAGTCTAATCTAGGTCTAGAAAGTTATTCTAAGTTCTAACAAGTCTACTCTAGGTTTACTAGGCTATTCTAGGCAATACTATGTCAAGCCTACCAATCACATAATATCATATATACAATACATTATGTCATTTGGTATCCCATGCTCTATGCCATATCATATCACAACATCCCATATATCATATACATTCATTTCATACATTATGGTATCCAAACTCTATATGTATCTAATATATATATAATAGTACACACACTCATATATATATATAGAAACTTGTATCTATATCTATATCTATATCTCAAACATATAGGTAAATAGGAAATAGTGAAAAGGGAAACACAAGAGTATAATGTGCAAGTGGATGTGTGTGTAATATACTAGGCATGTGTGTGTGAAGTATCACAAGAGTGTGTGTCATGTTCCATGTGCAACTGGAAATAACAGGGAACAAATCCTGAAAACAGTGAGAATGTGGGTATATGTGTGTTCAGATATTAAAACAGTGTATACAAGTGTAAGTGTAGAGTGCATTGTGTGTGTAAGAGAGTGAGACATGTGAGTGACTGTTCAGCAATTGAGAACAGTGGCAGTGTCCCAATCCTAGAAAAATCAGTGAGGGACAACCAAGACTCAAAGCCAACTCAGATACAATTGAAACAGTGAGCATACCACATCTCAGATATTCAAATTTCAGGTTTCCAGAAATTGGAAACACAAACCACACTCAGGTTAAAACAGTCTATCAATCAAAATTACACATTCTCAGGTTTTTGAAGAATTCAACCCTGTTAATCCATTTTGAATATCAGGTTTCATAAAACCAAATGAAAGGGAATGAACAACAGTTTAAGAAGAGGGAAATGAAATCAGTTTCAATCAAAACAATGCCCCAAACCCATTCTCAGTTAATAGTGTAATGAAGAGCTAAACTCAGGTTTACACATTCAAATGGAGGGGAAAAATCTCAGGTTTTATGTAGAATACAAACTCAGTTAATACATTTTGATTCTCAGGTTAATAAAAATCATGAATCACATGCAAAGCCAATAATTAAGTCCCTAAAGTAATTCTCAGGTTCACTCATATTCTCATTCAGTCTAAAAAATACAGAACTCATCTCTTAGGTTTTTAAACAAAAGAATCTCAGATTTTTATTGAACCTCAACCCAGTTTAAAAACATACCATAGCAGTTTACATCTGAATCAGGAAATCAATCAGTTTAAAGTTAACAGTATGGTTTAAAACCATTCTCAGGTAATGGGAAACCATATCAGTTATTAAGAAGAAAACATTGAAATCAAATATAAGTAAACTCAGGTTTTATACATTAACGTGAATCAAAATCAGTTCAATAAATACATTGACAGTTGCATTGAAACCAAACCATAGCCTAATTCCTTATTCCCAAGCCTAAAATCAAAATGTAAAACTTAGCTAATCAAGAATGTAACATGTGGGAATCAATTATTGTCACCCCCAGTTTTCAGAAACAGGGGTATTTTTGTCATTTTGTATTTTTGAATATTTTTAAATTTTATTTTATTATTTATGATATTATTTTGGGGTTGAAATTTATTTTATTATTTATGATATTGTTTTGGGGTTATTTGAGTCAGGTTCGAATTTTAACTCAACCAACTTGAAACGGGGACCCGGGGGGGTAGTTTGACTCTAGTGGGACCCACACACTAGTTAGACATGGCCCACATGATATTAATTTTAGTCCACATGATATTAATTTTAGTAAGTAGTTAGACTAATTATTTATGGATAGGTTTAGTTTAATTAGAGACTTAAAACTAGACTAATTTGACCTCAACCTTTAACCCATTCTTAATTTAAATCAAATAGATTAATGGAGGGCATTTTGGACATTCAAAATGGGGACAACTCACCCTTTTTGGGCAGCCACCTATGGGAGGATAAGGAGTGAGTCACCATCTCTTTCATTTCATTTTATCCATCCATTTTCTCTCTCTTGTTCTTCCCCAAATTTCTAGAGAACAACTACATTAATTTCATCTCCAAATCCATCATTTCTTCCACCAAATCTTCTTCTCTTCTCCTCTACTCCATAGTTAGAGGGTGCTAGCCAAGTTTGGGAGGATTCGGAGCTCGTTCGTATCCTTTTGGAATCTCTACGTGTCGGTGTCGAGTCGGAAGGCTTTTTTCTTTGAAACTCTCTCCCGGAAGGTATAATCTCTTCTCTAATCCATCCCTACATGCATATAGGAATATTTTGAACCCATAGGAATGACCCACATGGTTGTATCTCCATTTGTGTCCATTTCGTGTCCATTTGGAGGTCATAGGAGTGTCCTTTGTGTTGTGGTTGTGTCCTAGTGGGAAGAATCCCTATTTTTGACACTTGTATGCATATATATATTGTAGGAATGATTAATTAGTGTTTTAATCTCAGATTTATATTTTTAGAGATTGGATTGATCTCATTTAGGATGGTTAGAATAAGTTTTATTTAGATAACTATGTTGGTATCCAAGTATTTTGGCCTACATGTGTTTTTTGTCCAAACAACCTAAATTCGTCATAATTTTTATCCATATTTTTAGTAGCTAGAGCAACTTAGAAATATCATAACTTTTAGCTCATAACTCCAATTAATCTTCCATTTTTTTTAAAAGTAGCGTATCGAAGTTAACTTTCCAAATATATATTTTAATAAGCCAAATTCGTTCTATAACTTTCTGTAGAATTGTTTGAGTGTCAGCTGTACGAAAGATAAACGCGTTTCGGTGTTTTCGCGATTCCGGGAGCTTCCGGGCACGAAAATGCGATCCGTTTGAAGTTTCGGAAATCTAACACGAAGAGCTATAACATACTTTAATCCTAGAATTTAGTGAAGGCCCAATTGGTACAGTATTGATTTTAAGTAGAAGAGTGACTATGCAACATAGGCATTTTGTGTAACCTATGAGTCTAGTATGGATATCATGTGAATGTAGGTATCATAGATTGTCAAGAATATGTATGATATAGTACATATATATATATATATATATATATATATATATATATATATATATATATATATATATATATATATATATATATATATATATATATATATATATATATTATTGTTATGTAATATATGTTAGTATAGTGTGTGTGTGTGTTTGAATGAGATAAGGATGTGTGTGGTTAGTGGAGAGAAGTGAGATTGATAGAGGATATGTGCTAGTGTGTGTTTGATGTTGTATAGAAGGTAGTGTAGTGTGTGTGTTGTGAAGGTGAGAGAGTTGGGAGGATCATGCCATCCGATTTGACTTGAGGCTAGTGTAGTTTGTTGAGTGATTTGTGTTTTGGTTGAGTGGTAGTGTGTTTGTATATAGATGTGTGTAGGTGTGTTAGAAGAGAAGGGTGGTAGATTTGGTATTTGTGTTTGTGTGTGTGGTTAGATGGTTAGAGAGTGAGAGAATGAGCAGAAAAGCAGCAGGAAAAAGCAGTAAGCAGTAAGCAGGAAAAAGCAGTAAGCAGAAGCAGTGCAGGATGATTTTTTGGGGTTTTTGTGGTCTCAAAACATCCCCTTTTGACCCACCTAGCCCCAAATACCTATCCACACTTGTCAACTATATTTAGTACTACGAAACCCCTAAGTTAGAGAGTGTTTTTAGTGTGTTAGGCGGTTAGTAGGGTAGTGTTTATAGTGGTAGAAAATAAGGTTTGTCAATGTTAGAAAGTATGCTATGTTATGTTATCTTGAGGGTAGTGGTAGATGTTTGAGTTAGTTTTTGAGAAATTATTTTAGAAGTAGTATTCTAAGTTAGATAGGTGTTAGATAGATGATGTTTCTGAGAGAGAGTGAGTGTGGTTTAGAAGAATGAGTTATGTTAGATGTGGTATCTTGATATCTCAATATTACCTTAAGGTAATGTGTAGGAGAGTAACATATTAGAAAAAATAGTTTTGATGCCCAAAAATCCTAGATTTCTTGGTTGGTAAACCCTAGATAGGATAGTATCTAGCTATCCTAAGGAGCCTAGGCTAGTATCTTGAGTATTAGCGGGATTTTCTTTGTAATGGGCAAGGTATCGGGATTACTTTGGTAAGGGTAAATGTAGATAATGGGGTATAGTTAAGATATTGAGTTTAACTTCTAAGATATAGTTAGAATTAGGTTCTCTTGGTTGGTAATCGTTAGGATTAGTGTTCTTAGACTAGTTTTGACCTCGGTTGACCATTTTGACCAAAAGTCAACCGAAAGTCAAACTTAGCCTATAAGTGACTAGAATTGACCGAAACCAAATCAGAGTTGACCAGTTGACTGAAAGTCAACAGTTAGTCAATATTTGACTAGTTTGACCTAAGGTTGACCTAGGGTTGACTAGAGTTGACCAGGGTTGACCAGTTGACCAAAAGTCAACTGTAAGTCAACCTTTGACCCCGTTTGACCTAGTTTGACTTGGATTGACTCCCCGTGACCTGGTATGACCTAGTATGAACCAGTATGACCCAATATGACCTAGTTTGACCTAGTACGACTCAGTTTGACCTAGATTGACCTAGTTTTGACTTAGACTTGCATTCATGACTTAAATTAGTTTTCTTTTTCAGTATAAAACCCTGTTTAACTCATAGTATCTCATTTTAGGTCTGTGATTTACTCTGAGCGTCTGTTCACCTTATCAGCTCAGGACCACAGGCGAGTACATTCACTGATAGTTTTTATTGTCTTGATATCTGCTATATCCGATTCAGTCGTAGTGTCTTACTTGATTTCCAGACACGATATTTCACGGACTAGTATATGTCGGATCCTGTCATGAGATATTGTTCCCGGATTACTTGGTATATTGGTACATGACTCGATTTGTTACTTGTACTTGTATAGACATTGACTTGGGAGTGGGCTGATCACCTGCTTCTAAATCTCGTGTCATGACGTATTATGTCTGGATCCTTTATACTATTCGGGGATGGGGAGTTATTAGTGGTTGTATGATCAAAATACCCACTTGTTGCTTCACACTAGTACTCGACACTTGTCCATAGCTACTTGTTCACAACTTTTCATGGTGACCGGCCTTATCTTCACACTTGTTGTTTCACACTTGTTATTTGTTCGTAGCCGGTCGGATGGAAGGTCTGAACATGTTTTTCTCAAGCCGATCACATGACGCACTAATAATTTAAGGCATATTTTATATTTATTATCTGTGGTGACTAAGTTCTGTTCGGGAGAAGGGTTACAGCCCCAGTCCTTGTTTGGTTTAGGAGTTGTAACTCGGCTTTCCGAACAGTTCCCAAGTCGCCCTATATACATTCATATCGTCGTCCTTTTCAGTACTCACACCATTATATATATTTTCAGTTGATTTTGTCTTGTATTTCATTACACTGTCTCTTATAGTATTTGTCAATTCATATGGAACTATTGTTGGTATTTATACTTGATCATTTTTCTGACAGGATACCGTTGACATATTACAGATGATTCTCAGGCAGATTGCCCAACCTATTATGGGGTCGAGTCTGATGGAGTAGACCCGGGCTGTGGTTTGTTAGTAGAGCCACTAGACTTTGCTCACCCTGAGTAGTGTAGCTTAGTTAGGTTTGTCTGGCCTACGAGCCAGCTAGTACTTTTTAGACTGTAGTAGTTTTTATATATTATGTGATTCTCTGGGTTGTTTGTGTATAGCTCTGGACTTGTGTGGATCTTGGACTTATTTCCTGTTCTCATCATTCGTATTTTCCTTTCCATACTATCTACCTTAGTTTTACATTTGTGATTGAGACTGTATTGCTATGTCACCTCCATTCGGAGTATATATACTGTACAGGTACATTTATCTGTTTAGTTGTAGTATTTATAGATGACCTAGACAGCGTTCTACTGCCAATGCTGCGGCGTAGGCTGGACGTAACCACGTACTCGTGCCCCTAATCAGGGTGCGGGTCGTGACATGGTCAACCGAGGTCAAACTTAGCCTATAAGTGACTAGAATTGACCGAAACCAAACCAAAGTTAACCCGTTGACTTAAAGTTAACAGTTAGTCAATATTTGACTAGTTTGACCTAGGGTTGACCTAGGGTTGACTAGAGTTGACCAGAGTTGACCAGGGTTGACCAATTGACCAAAAGTCAACTGTAAGTCAACCTTTGACCCCGTTTGACCTAGTTTGACTTGGATTGACTCTCCGTGACCTGGTATGACCTAGTATGAACCAGTATGACCCAATATGACCTAGTTTGACCTAGTATGACTCAGTTTGACCTAGATTGACCTAGTTTTAACTTAGACTTGCATTCATGACTTAAATTAGTTTCCTTTTTTAGTATAAAACCCTGTTTAACTCATAGTATCTCATTTTAGGTCTGTGATTTACTCTGAGCATCTGTTCACCTTATCAGCTCAGGACCACAGGCGAGTACATTCACTGATAGTTTTTATTGTCTTGATAACTGCTATATCCGATTCAGTCGTAGTGTCTTACTTGATTTCCAGACACGATATTTCACGGACTAGTATATGTCGGATCCTGTCATGAGATATTGTTTCCGGATTACTTGGTATATTGGTACATGACTCGATTTGTTACTTGTACTTGTATAGACATGGACTTGGGAGTGGGCTGATCACCTGCTTTTAAATCTCGTGTCATGACGTGTTATGTCCGGATCCTTTATACTATTCGGGGATGGGGAGTTATTAGTGGTTGTGCGATCAAAATACCACTTGTTGCTTCACACTAGTACTCGACACTTGTCTATAGCTACTTGTTCATAACTTTCCATGGTGACCGGCCTTATCTTCACACTTGTTGTTTCACACTTGTTATTTGTTCGTAGCCGGTCGGATGGAAGGTCTGAACATGTTTTTCCCAAGCCGATTACATGATGCACTAATAATTCAAGGCACCTTTTATATTTATTATCTGTGGTGACTAAGTTCTGTTCGGGAGAAGGGTTACAGCCCCAGTCCTTGTTTGGTTTAGGGGTTGTAACTCGGCTTTCCGAACAGTTCCCAAGTTGCCCTATATACATTCATATCGTCGTCCTTTTCAGTACTCATACCATTATATATATTTTTAGTTGATTTTGTCTTGTATTTCATTACACTGTCTCTTATAGTATTTGTCAATTTATATGGTACTGCTGTTGGTGTTTGTACTTGCTCATTTTCCTGACAGGATACCGTTGACATATTACAGATGATTCTGAGGCAGATTGTCCGACCTATTATGGGGTCGAGTCTGATGGAGTAGACCCGGGCTGTGGTTTGTTAGTAGAGCCACTCGACTTTGCTCATCCTGAGTAGTGTAGCTTAGTTAGGTTTGCCTGGCCTACGAGCCAGCTAGTACTTTTTAGACTGTAGTAGTTTTTATATATTATGTGATTCTCTGGGTTGTTTGTGTATAGCTCTGGACTTGTGTGGATCTTGAACTTATTTCCTGTTCTCATCATTCGTATTTTCCTTTCCATACTATCTACCTTAGTTTTACATTTTTGATTGAGACTGTATTGCTATGTCACCTCCATTCGGAGAGTATATACTGTACAGGTACATTTATCTATTTAGTTGTAGTATTTATAGATGACCTAGACAGCGTTCTACCGCCGATGCTGCGACGTAGGCTGGACGTAACCACGTACTCGTGCCCCTAATCAGGGTGGTCGTGACACATTTTTGTGGTGGCCCATGCAGGTCAGAGTCGCAATTAGTGCGATCTCGTAATGGTGCTCGACTTAGAGTGCTAATTACGAGCCTGCGACTAGGAAGTAGGATCTAGGGTATGATAGGAGTTACTCAATCACATTTTAGGAAATTTTTGATCTTTTGATTACCATGACAACTCTTCTTGCATTTGAATTCAATTGTCCTCCTTTGATAATATTTTATCTTGTGCCATATTGATCTCTTGGGTTCAATTCGTCTTCAGGATGACAGTGACTTGTTTTCAGGCAGTAGCAGAGCAGATAGCAAGTTCTAATCTTTCGATCTCATTTCCGTATTTGCTTTCTTATAAACTGTCTTGAAATTCAATTCCATCTGTTCCTTGATCGTTGGATGAAAAATTGTTCTTGTGATGTGATTTTTCTGAGATAAGTCGTATGGGCTAGGTCGTCTTGATTATGAGATTTTAGAATCCTCTAGGGTCATGCTAGCAGGCATAGTGAGGATATATAGTCGGATTATGGTCGTATTTCTCGGGTGTGGGAATTTAAGATTTTCGCTACCAAGCATGCGGCAATGCAAAAATTTTAAATACCATAATTCTAGAGCTATGTACCATAGTCAAGGACTATGTGATTATCGTAGCCTTGCTCACTGGCATGACGGAGATTCTGAGTATCATGATTTTGGACAGACGCATACGATTATCGAATTGCATGATTTTTTGTGGTTACTTTATTTTAATTTTTTAGGATGATTCCTTTAAGGTGGATAGACTTGTAGCACCTAGTTTCTATTTGAGTATAATTTTAAAATGCTATAATTTTAATTATTTAATTAATGTCATTTAATTCATGCTTTGATTTTGGAGATTTTAATCATTTAAAAATTTTAAGCCATGACTTGTGATTTTGATGTTTTACTAGTGAAACCCTAGGGACTGTTTGACCTGGAGCCTAACCATATGATTAGGATACTTTCAGTGTTATTTCTGGTCCAAGGGCATTTTGGTCATTGGACCTCTTTGATTTATTTTGATATTTTGCATTGGTGATTGCTTGGTTTTAATTTCGAGGACGAAATTTTTTTAAGGTGGATAGATTTGTCACCCCCAGTTTTCAGAAACAGGGGTATTTTTGTCATTTTGTATTTTTGAATATTTTTAAAATTTATTTTATTATTTATGATATTATTTTGGGGTTGAAATTTATTTTATTATTTAAGATATTGTTTTGGGGTTATTTGAGTCGGGTTCGAATTTCAACTCAATCCAACTTGAAACGGGGACCCGGAGGGGTAGTTTGACTCTAGTGGGACCCACACACTAGTTAGACATGGCCCACATGATATTAATTTTAGTCCACATGATATTAATTTTAGTAAGTAGTTAGACTAATTATTTATGGATAGGTTTAGTTTAATTAGAGACTTAAAACTAGACTAATTTGACCTCAACCTTTAACCCATTCTTAATTTAAATCAAATAGATTAATGGAGGGCATTTTGGACATTCAAAATGGGGACAACTCACCCTTTTTGGGCAGCCACCCTTGGGGGGGATAAGGAGTGAGTCACCATCTCTTCCATTTCATTTTATCCATCCATTTTCTCTCTCTTGTTCTTCCCCAAATTTCTAGAGAACAACTCCATTGATTTCATCTCCAAATCCATCATTGCTTCCACCAAATCTTCTTCTCTTCTCCTCTACTCCATAGTTAGAGGGTGCTAGCCAAGTTTGGGAGGATTCGGAGCTCGTTCGTGTCCTTTTGGAATCTCTACGTGTCGGTGTCGAGTCGGAAGGCTTTTTCCTTTGAAACTCTCTCCCGGAAGGTATAATCTCTTCTCTAATCCATCCCTACATGCATATAGGAATATTTTGAACCCATAGAAATGACCCCCATAGTTGTATCTCCATTTGTGTCCATTTCGTGTCCATTTGGAGGTCATAGGAATGTCCTTTGTGTTGTGGTTGTGTCCTAGTGGAAAAAATTCCTATTTTTGACACTTGTATGCATATATATATATATATTGTAGGAATGATTAATTAGTGTTTTAATCTCAGATTTATATTTTTAGACATTGGATTGATCTTATTTAGGATGGTTAGAATAAGTTTTATTTAGATAGCTATGTTGGTATCCAAGTATTTTGGCCTACATGTGTTTTTTGTCCAAACAACCCAAATTCGTCATAATTTTTATCCACGTTTTTAGTAGCTAGAACAAGTTAGAAATATCATAACTTTTAGCTCATAACTCCAATTAATCTCTTGTTTTTTTAAAAGAAGCGTATTGAAGTTAGCTTTCCAAATATATATTTTAATAAGCCAAATTTGTTCTATAACTTTCTATAGAATTGTTTGAGTGTCAGTTGTACGAAAGATGAACGTGTTTCGGTGTTTTCGCGATTCCGGGAGCTTTCGGACACGAAAATATGATCCGTTTGAAGTTTCGGAAAGCTAACACGAAGAGCTATAACATACTTTAATCCTAGAATTTAGTGAAGGCCTAATTGGTACAGTATTGGTTTTAAGTAGAAGAGTGACTATGCGACGTAGGCATTTTATGTAACCTATGAACCTAGTATGGATATCATGTGAATGTAGGTATCATAGATTGTCAAAAAATGTATGATATAGTACATATATATATATATATATATATATATATATATATATATATATATATATATATATATATATATATATATATTATTGTTATGTAATATATGTTAGTATAGTATGTGTGTTTGAATGAGATAAGGATGTGTGTGGTTAGTGGAGAGAAGTGAGATTGATAGAGGATATGTGCTAGTGTGTGTTTGATGTTGTATAGATGGTAGTGTAGTGTGTGTGTTGTGAAGGTGAGAGAGTTGGGAGGATCATGCCATCCTATATGACTTGAGGCTAGTGTAGTTTGTTCAGTGATTTGTGTTTTGGTTGAGTGGTAGTGTGTTTGTATATAGATGTGTGTAGGTGTGTTAGAAGAGAAGGGTGGTGGATTTGGTATATGTGTTTGTGTGTGTGGTTAGATGGTTAGAGAGTGAGAGAATGAGCAGGAAAGCAGCAGAAAAAAGCAGTAAGCAATAAGCAGTAAGCAGGAAAAAGCGGTAACAGAAGTAGTACAGGATGTTTTTTTGGGGTTTTTGTGGTCTCGAAACATCCCCTTTTGACCCACCTTAGCCCCAAATACCTACCCACACTTGTCAACCACATTTAGTACTACGAAACCCCTAAGTTAGAGAGTGTTTTTAGTGTGTTAGGCGGTTAGTAGGGTAGTGTTTATAGTGGTAGAAAATAAGGTTTGTCAATGTTAGAAAGTATGCCATGTTATGTTATCTTGAGGGTAGTGGTAGATGTTTGAGTTAGTTTTTAAGAAGTTATTTTAGAAGTTGCATTCTAAGTTAGATGGGGGTTAGATAGATGATGTTTGTGAGGGAGAGTGAGTGTGGTTTAGAAGAATGAGTTATATTAGATGTGGTATCTTGATATCTCAATATTACCTTAAGGTAATGTGTAGGAGAGTAACATATTAGAAAAAATAGTTTTGATGCCCAAGAACCCTAGATTTCTTGGTTTGTAAACCCTAGATAGGATAGTATCTAGCTACCCTAAGGAGCCTAGGCTAGTATCTTGAGTATTAACGGGGTTTCCTTTGTAATGGACAAGGTATCGGGATTACCTTGGTAAGGGTAAATGTAGGTAATAGGGTATAGTTAAGATATTGAGTTTAACTTCTAAGATATAGTTAGAATTAGGTTCTCTTGGCTGGTAATGGTTAGGATTAGTGTCCTTAGACTAGTTTTGACCTCGGTTGACCATTTTGACCAAAAGTCAACCGAAAGTCAAACTTAGCCTATAAGTGACTAGAATTGACCGAAACCAAACCAGAGTTGACCAGTTGACTGAAAGTCAACAGTTAGTCAATATTTGACTAGTTTGACCTAGGGTTGACCTAGGGTTGACTAGAGTTGACCAGAGTTGACCATGGTTGACCAATTGACCAAAAGTCAACTGTAAGTCAACATTTGACCCCGTTTGACCTAGTTTGACTTGGATTGACTCCCCGTGACCTGGTATGACCTAGTATGAACCAGTATGACCCAATATGACCTAGTTTGACCTAGTACGACTCAGTTTGACCTAGATTGACCTAGTTTTGACTTAGACTTGCATTCATGACTAAAATTAGTTTTCTTTTTTAGTATAAAACCCTGTTTAACTCATAGTATCTCATTTTAGGTCTGTGATTTACTCTGAGCACCTGTTCACCTTATCAGCTCAGGACCACAGGCGAGTACATTTACTGATAGTTTTTATTGTCTTGATATCTGCTATATCCGATTCAGTCGTAGTGTCTTACTTGATTTCCAGACACGATATTTCACGGACTAGTATATGTCGAATCCTGTCATGAGATGTTGTTCCCGAATTACTTGGTATATTGGTACATGACTCGATTTGTTACTTGTACTTGTATAGACATGGACTTGGGAGTGGGCTGATCACCTGCTTTTAAATCTCGTGTCATGACGTGTTATGTCCGGATCCTTTATACTATTCGGGGATGGGGAGTTATTAGTGGTTGTGTGATCAAAATACCCACTTGTTGCTTCACACTAGTACTCGACACTTTTCCATAGCTACTTGTTCACAACTTTCCATGGTGACCGGCCTTATCTTCACACTTGTTGTTTCACACTTGTTATTTGTTCATAGCCGGTCGGATGGAAGGTCTGAACATGTTTTCCCAAGCCGATCACATGACGCACTAATAATTCAAGGCACCTTTTATATTTATTATCTGTGGTGACTAAGTTCTGTTCGGGAGAAGGATTACAGCCCCAGTCCTTGTTTGGTTTAGGGGTTGTAACTCCGCTTTCCGAACAGTTCCCAAGTCGCCCTATATACATTCATATCGTCGTCCTTTTCAGTACTCACACCATTATATATATTTTCAGTTGATTTTGTCTTGTATTTCATTACACTGTCTCTTATAGTATTTGTTAATTCATATGGAACTGCTGTTGGTGTTTGTACTTGCTCATTTTTCTGACAGGATATCGTTGACATATTACAGATGATTCTGAGGCAGATTGCCCGACCTATTATGGGGTCGAATCTGATGGAGTAGACCCGGGCTGTGGTTTGTTAGTAGAGCCACTAGACTTTGCTCACCCTGAGTAGTGTAGCTTAGTTAGGTTTGCCTGGCCTACGAGCCAGCTAGTACTTTTTAGACTGTAGTAGTTTTTATATATTATGTGATTCTCTGGGTTGTTTGTGTATAGCTCTGGACTTGTGTGGATCTTGGACTTATTTTCTGTTCTCATCATTCGTATTTTCTTTTCCATACTATCTACCTTATTTTTACATTTGTGATTGAGACTGTATTGCTATGTCACCTCCATTCGAAGTATATATACTGTACAGGTACATTTATCTGTTTAGTTGTAGTATTTATAGATGACCAAGACAGCGTTCTACCGCCGATGCTACGGCAGGCTGGACGTAACCATGTACTCGTGCCCCTAATCAGGGTGCGGGTCATGACAATTTTCAATTGAAAAACATAACACAAAAAAGGAAATTAAACTGGTTTGGGAAACTGGAATTTACAGTGTCAGTCGTGTATCAGAAAAAACCCAAGCACCCATGTACGAAACCATACACCTCCTGAAAACCCAAGTTAATCATGTCACAAATATAACAGAGGTTTAAACATCAAGTTTAGGATCTATTTAATAAATAATAACACAATTTAGAACTATTTTAAATCCATTAAACACAGAACACTCACTGTACACTGAACAGTTCAGTGTACCACATGTGCACAGCCCATAACGTGTCCGACACGACACGAGAGTTCCTGAAATTCTAGGGATCTTATGTCAGTCGTGGACACGACTCACATGTCGAGTTTCAAGGGTTGAAACCCTATGTGCACAGAGAAAACGTGCACGAGTAGCAGGGCATCAACCTGCCAGCGCGCGTGGGTGCACGACCGCGTGTCCACGTGCTCGCGTCGGCTTATCCCGACACGAAAATGTGCTCAGTGTCCAAGAAATGTATAAGCGAGACTAAAATGGATTTTTCTATTCAAACACAATCACAAAAATCGAACAAAATGCCCTTTGATGCCCTTTGAGGCATTTCGTCGAACACATTCCTATACACGTGGATACGTGTCCGATACGGACACGAAATGGGTCCAAATTCTAGGGTTAGCCTATCCTACTGTTAGGTTAGGGTTAGGACATCCTAGAAATGAAATTTTATAGAATTTAAATGAAATAGAAGGAATTATACCTATAGGTGAACAATGGGTCAAAATCCCCAAATGGAAAGAGTTTCACAAGCCACCAAACTTCCTCAAATTGTGTGTTTCCTGAAAATACTCATCAACAACAGCAAGAATACTAATATTAGGTCATATTGCAATTTGTTTGGAGGAATTTGGAGTTAAAAAGGAATTTCTAAGGATTTATAAAGATGGAGGCTCACCTCTTCCAAATGGCAATGTTTCCTAAAGAGGCAACCCTAATTTCAAGAGGATATAAATAGGGGGGATGACCATAGTGGGCCGGCCAGAATTTCTAGGGTTAGGGCTTGGTTCAGTGGGTGTGGGCCTATGGGCCATTAAGCCTATTAGTCATAAAATGACTTGTGATTTCACAAGCCATTACTTAATCAATCTAGCTCCTAATTTCACCAAACTAATCCCAATGAGTTAATCCTCATGAACTTAAGTCAACCTAGGTTTTCAAATCCTAATTACTTAGTCATGACCTAGGTTAGCCACTAGGTTAGTCTCCAAGGTCAACATAAGTCAAAGTCACTAAAACACCAAAATCAATTATTCTAAAATCACATAAAAATCACATTAATTATAAATAATAATAATAATTCAATTTAAATTCTAAAATTTTGAAAATGACCAAAATACCCTCAAGCTAGAAAAGTGGTAGTGACATTAGTAGATCAAAACCAAGAAGATCAAAAATGCTAAAAACTTAGATCTACATGGAATGAGCCATGGAATTTGAAAATGCTAAGTACTAAAGTGGCTTAGAATCTTGTGGAGAAGAAAATAGAACAATAAAATTGAGTTCCTCTATGAAGCAAGTTGTACTTGCCTAAACCTCTCTCTGGTAGGTGAGGAGAGTAATGGTGAGGAAGAAGAAGTAATGAGGAGAGAGAGTGTTGGACGGCTATTAAAGAAAGGGTGAGGGGGTTGGTCCATATGATGAATCAAGCCAAGCCGAGCCAGCAAGTAGAATCCAACCAAGCAATCATGTAATGAGACATGCAATATACGTACACGTATACCAAATACGTAATACGAACCACGGTCGTTACAGCTGCTCTGGATGCCGGAGCGTTTGAAAGAGAATTAGACGTTACGTGTCTCTTCTCGTCTCTGTAGGTAGATATAATAATCTATCTGTCTGTCTCTATATGTGTGTGAATAAAGGAATGGTCCTTCTATTTGTAGGATACGCCTGTACGTGGGAACACCATGTGGCTGATGTTGTGGGGCGCATGGACGATGCGTCCTGAGTTGAAGCTGAATCTTCTTTGAACTGCACTGTTGGACTGCGGTGGAGCTGACACATGGTAGTCGCGAAGATTCGTCTGTTGCTGAGATCTTGGGTGGTTAGCACCCATTCTTGAGCAGAACTGAGTCAGGATACCCGTGGCATATGTCTGTGTAGCACCCAGTTTCTAAAATGAGGGTAATTTTGAAATTTTGAAATTATAATTATTTAATAATGATATTTAAACCATATTATGATTTTTGGTGATTTTTAGTTAATTTAAAACAATTTAAAATCATGACTTATGATTTTGATGTTTTGCTAGTATAACCTTAGAGATTACTTAACGTAGAGACTAACCATGGTCATATGAGCCTAGCTATAGGTTTAGAACATCAAGTTAGGGCTTTTTAGCCTAAGGGGTATTTTGGTAATTTACTAGGAATTATTGGAATTACTGGATTTATGTGAATTATTATTATTTAATTATTTTCATGAGAGCCCCTAACCTAGTTTACCCTAATCTAGAGGTTAGCCACTAACCTAGAGACTAGAGGATGGATATTACATATTAGTCAAGGTAGGAAATATCTAAGATATTTACATATGTGATATTTTCCTTGAAACCCTCAAAAGATCTCAACTTTCGCACCAAAGTCCTTACCTTCACCTTGAAGGAAGGCAAGAAGACACCCCCCTTGCCATGACCAGCCAAGGGCACCCCCTAGCATGCCCCCTTCCTATATAACCCCATCTATTCATTCCCATACCAATTTACATGTTTCAAAACCTAGAAAAATTCCTATTTCCTTAAACCTTCATATCTTTCTCAAAATAGATCCAAACTCATCCTAGTCTTTTGTATTGGGTTCCTATAATCTAGAGGGTGCTAAAGGAGGCTAGCAAGCTGGACATATAGCTGTGGACACCAACAAGTGAAGAGGACACACCCCCTTCCATTAAAATTTTGAGTTTTCACTCAATAGGTAAATACCTATAAACCTAGTTAATATTATGTTTTTCCTTTATAAATGCATGCATATAGGTATACCCTAGCTGTGGAACAAGTTTGGTAAAATCTAGGGTTGGTTTGGTGTCCGTATCGGACACGTATCCTAGGTTGAAAAACCTTGTTTGATGAAATGCCTCAAAGAAATGGTTTTTGTGTTTTTGTAAAACAAATTACACTTTTGGGTAGCCCTAGACTAGTAGAACACGTACCCACTTGACTGAGCATGAATTGGTGTCGTGTCCGTGTCCAAAATAGACACGAATACGCTGTGCACTGAACACACACAGTGCCCTGCTCACACGTGTCTCGTACTCACCGTACAGAGCACGTGGACACGCCAAAATTGGCATGGATACGGGGGCAATGTCTGCGAACATGCCCCCAAAGTTTTATGATGTGTCGTTTTGTATCGGGCACGGATTCGGGGCCGTATTGGCCACACATACGCACGTTCAGTCAAGAAAATTGACTTAGACACGGACCCCGTGTCCCACACACACGTATCGTGGTGTCGTGTCAGGGTGACACACGTGTAGCCCATCATTGGGCCGACACTTGAACACGAGCACGAGGTGTATCGTATCCTGTATCACGAGCACGAGCCACTCGACTCGCTGCACGACGTTGTGCATAGCAGTGTGTATCAGTCGAGTTTTCTCGACTTATACGGGCTTCCTATTTGGACACGACGACACGTGGGCTCGTGTCAGGGTCCTAGGTGTGTAGCCTGACCCTAGGCAAACCTAGGGGCACGACCACGAGACACGTGGATGTGTGTGTCGTGTCCTACACACACGTGAACCCGTGCACGACGCTGTGACACTGCACAGTGTATGAAACTTACCCGATTTGGGTTTTTGACACTTGGACACGTTGTGTCGTGTCGTGGTGGACTCCCATGGACACACACGACACGTACACACATGGGGCTAGGGTTACCAACCACTGTTTGTGGGTATTGGTTAGGTTTTTGGGTTTGATTTTGATTTTTCCCCAAACCCAGTTAACTGCACAGTATTCCTGTGTTTTCCAGTTTTTAAAATCCAATTTCTAATCGATTTTGATTGATATATATATGCGTATTTATGTATATATACACTGTATATGTATGTATATATGTATATGAGTGTGTGGGTATATGTGTATGTGTATGTGAGTGTATATATGTGTATATATAGGTATGTATAGGTGTGTGTATATATATATGTAATGTGTGTGTGTGTGTGTTTGTGCCTCTCTTCTCAGGTTTCTGAGAACAGAACCCCCCTCTCACTGTTACACACACACACCACTACCCCTTTCCATGATCCCCTCACACACACACATGATCACCCTTCACCCTTGTTCCCTCTCATTCACTCTCTCTATATATGTCTATATGTAATATTATATATATAATGTTATATGTATATATGTATATATATTGTATAGATATATGTATAGATATAGATATCTATATATATCCACTAAGTACCCTAGGAATTCTAGCCTATGGCCTATGGCCAATGAGTTAGGATAGACCATTAGGCCTACTAGACCTAGGTTGACCAGAATGTTGACCATAGTTGACCAAAGTCAACTATAGGTCAGACCTTGACCTAATTAACCTAGAAGGACTTAGAAGGACTTAATGACTAAGGTTTGACTAAACCCTAGATTATTAACTAATTGGTTAGGTTTGACCTATATGTGAGTGCCCTAAGTATATAAGGGTATTTGTGTGACTTGGGTTATATGGATAGTTACATGTCAATTAAGATATGTATGGGGTTAAGTGAGATACTTAGAGTTGAGTCATGACTTGAGATTGGAATATGGGATTAGCTTGAATATAGGATTATGGTTGGTATTGTATATATATGTATTTATATGTGGTATACTTGTATAGGTATTGGTTATACCTTAACCTTGTGGTGTAGTACCTTGGATAGTCTAGATTGACCTAGTTTGACCATATTGACTAGTAATTGACTAGTCTGACCATTGTTAACTAAACCCTAGATAACTTGACTAGTTTGACTAGAATGTTGACCAAAAGTTGACTTTAACCTAGATTTGACTAACCTTGACTTGTTTAACCTAGTTTAACTTTTAAAGTTGACCAGAGTTGACCAAGAGTTGACTTTTGACCAGATTGACCTAGAATCATGTAGTATGCATAGTATACTCTAATTTTACCATTATGGATATATTATGACCTGTTTTACTCTAAATATGACTCTGTGACACCAGTTCGGACATCTATTCATATCAGTCATACAGGATGACAGGCGAGTACATTCTCTGATCATTTCATACTTGTTAGGACTTATATTCTTGCTCTAGATTACTTTACATGATGTTGTCATGTCATTATCATGGATTGGTACTATATGGATCTTGTCATGCGATGTTATCTCCCTCGGGGTGTATTAGATACAGTTGTCATGTGCTTTTCACAAACATCTTGTATTTTATGTATACCGCTTTCATGTATACTCTTGTACAATCTTGTACTCTTATGATCACGTGAGCAAACATGATAAAAACCTCTTGTACAAGGTAACGTAACTTGACTGGATCGTTGTGTACTAATTGGGGAAGGTGAGTAGGAAATGGTTATGTGATCAAAATCCCATCTTGTGAAATCTTGTGAAATCATGTATATGTCCATGGTACACTCACGTATGATGGAGTTACCCTTGCATTGTCCTAACCCGTTTATATAACCATCTCATGCTCTAAATCACAGGTTACCTACAGTTCTTACTTATCATATATATAGATATTTCCAGTTATCAAATCTCTCTCGTTTTTATATATATTTCTTTACAGTCCATGTATCTTACTCTCTGTATGCTTTACATTTTCTAACATAATATGAACTGTATGAGATGTATTGTGCTCGTTCCTGTCCTAACTGGACATGTTGAAAATATTACAGATGATGATGGTGACTGTCCTACCTTCTATGGGACACATGAGGGTGACCTTCAGGAGCCTGAGGAGCATCTAGCTCAGTAGAGGGTGCCTAGTCAAGTCTAGTCTAGTATTTACAGCTTTCAGCCTGTATCGGATTGTTCTGATTGTTAGTTGTGGCTTAGTTATATTTCAGGACTTGTATTATTTGTGTTGGACATCTACTTTGTGTGGTGTGATAACTCTATTTATATTTCAGTTCCTTTCTTTTATCTGATTCCATATCACGCTCTATCTTTCCTAGACTTGTGTTTGAGATATAGAGTTGAGATGTTCTGTTATACCTCCGTGCAGAGATAACAGGTTTATATATCTTGTTGTTAGATGTTAGATGTTATAGATGACCTATACAGCGTTCTACCGTCGACACTACGGCGTAGGCTGGACGTACCCACGTTCTCGTGCCCCTAATCAGGGTGCGGGTCGTGACACGTTTTTGTGGTGGCCCATGCAGGTCTGTGTCACAATTAGTGCGATCTCGTAATGGTGCTCGACTTAGAGTACTAATTACGAGCCTGCAATTAGGACCTAGGACCTAGGACATGATAGGAGTTTCTTAAGCACACCTAGGAAAATTTTTGATCTTTTGATTATCATGATTACTTTCCTTGTATTAAATTAACTGTCCTTCTTTGATAAATCTACTCATGTGCCATATTGATCTCTTTGTTTCAATTCGTCTCCAGGATGACGAAGACTCACCCGCAGGCCACTAGATCGAGTAGCTTGCCCGATAGATCTTACCAGGCTGAGGAGGAGGTTCACGAGACTGCCTCCAGTGATTCCACTATCCCGGAGACCCCGGCAGTTGCACAGGAAGTCTACTACCTCCACCCCAGAGGGTTTCGGTCGTCGTTCCGGAGATGCTACCGCCACCACCTCCGATACCGACGGATACACATCATATGTTCATTCTTCTTCAGCAGATGATGGAGACTCAGCGGGCCCAGGCAGAGGCATCGCAGCGCCAGTCGGAGGCGTCACACCGTCAGATTGAGATGCTGAGGCAGAGCATGGAGAACTCGCATCAGCTTGCACTGGCAGCAGAGGAGAGAGTGGCACCGGGTAGGGTGCAGGGCCATACTGGCCAGCAGCCGTACCAGCAGCAGTCCAGGCCGGGGATAGTACTAGACTTTAGGAAGATGAGCTCCAGGGACTTCACGAGCACAGAGGGCATCCTTTATGCAGACGACTGGCTAGAGGACGTACAGCGGAGTATGGAGCTGACAGAGCTTCCTAGAGCACTTTGGGTTTCGGCCGCAGCCAGCCGATTCTTCGACATCGTGCTGACATGGTACCGCACGGATCCTCATGCTTCGGTGAGAGGGCTGACATGGGAGAACTTTCGGAGGCTCTTCAAGGAGAAGTTCTTCCCGGACGTGGCTCTTACAGCATTGGACGTGGCTTCTATCTTTTGGGATCAGGAGTAAGTCGGGGGCGCATAACTTTTGAGGCACATGCAAATTGCTGGGCGCATGGCTGTAGAGGCGCTTGCAAGTGATCAGTCAACCAAGTGGCCAGGACAGCTGTAGCCGACAAAATGTAATGATGAAGATGACGTTGGCAGCTCTTCATTTTCTGCAAAAAGCTATCAACTGTTCAGTCTTCGGGAAGCATGCTGCCGACTCTGTCACATAGCATTAAATGCTTGATAAGTGACGAGTTGAAGTGGGCACATCAGTTTGTGTCCCACTAGGGTATGTCCCATAGGTGCATCGGTATGGAGCGCATGGTGCTGATGGCACATTTGTCGCTGGCGCATCCTTATTGGCCCGTCTGTTGAGTTCTTCGAGGCGTTAATAGCTGTTTTGACTTGGTTGAATACAAAGAGGAAGATTTGTGGTCATAAATACAAATTTATTGCACAAATTACGAGGAGACTGCCATTTGGCGCATGGGCGATGGTTGCCCCGGCCTTTAAATAGCTTTTTAAAAAGTTTTATTTCTCATTTCACTTGGAGACGAACTCGATCGGTCCCCTGTCTTGGCGAGTTGTCACTCCCATTTCCCGTTATACGTATTTTCCTATGCGTATACGAGATTTCTGGCATTTATCAGGTGGACCGTAGTTAGACTTGTTTTGCTTAGCCTAGTCTTGGTTTAATCTTGACTTGGTTTATTTGATTGGTTTGGTTCAATTTGACTTGGTTTGGCTTAGCTTGCGATGGAGAGGGTTGATATATAACCCAACTCCTCTCTCTCTCCTCATTCATTTCTTTATTTACTTCTTCATCTTCTTCATTTACTCCTCCCACCTACCAAGTCCTAGGCAAGTGCAACTTGCTTTATGATGGATCTCAAGTTTTATTGTTCCATTCTCTTTCTCACTTGATTTTAAGCCTCTTTAGAACTTGACATTTTTGGGTTTGATGGATAGATTTTTGTAGTTCTAAGTTTATAACCTTTTCGACTTTCTTGGGTTTTGATCTACCAAACTTCATTATTTTTAAGTTTTGATTGTTCTATGTTATAGAGAATTCATTTTACCCAAAATGGACCTTTGAAAAGTTAGATTTCGACTTGTTTTGAGGAAGTTATGGCCAAAATAAGATTTGGACATTTTCTAGTTCATCTGTCCTGAATTTGGCAGGGACGATAAATAATGTCACAGGAATGAATAGTGCCGCATGGCTTGCATAGTGCCGCATGGATGCATAGTACCGTAGGAATGAATAGTACCGCATGGATGCATAGTGCCGCAGGAATGAATAGTGCCGCAGGATTGAATAGTGCCACAGGAATGAATAGTGCCGCATGGCTTGCATAGTACCGCATGGATGAATAGTGACGCCAGAATGAATAGTACTGCATGGCTTGCATAGTGCCGCATGGATGCATAGTACCGCAGGAATGAATTGTGCCGTATAGCTTACATAGTGTCGCATGGATGCATAGTGCCATAGGAATGAATAGTGCCGTATGGCCTGCATAGTGCCGCAGAAGGCCGTATAGTACCGCAGAAGGCTGCATAGTACCGCAGAATGTCACATAGTGCCTATTTTCACTGTTTTTGGCCGTTTTACGTCCTATTTGGCTGAATTGTGGCCAGACTTTCTCCCAACTCCCAATATGAAAGTTGTAGATCTTTTTTTGGCTTTAAGAATATGTTACTAGATATTTTATACAAGTTTCTCTCTCCCATGATAATATAAGGATAGAACACGTTAGTGGCCTGTTAAGGCGCACTCTTACCAAGTAACAAGTAACATGACATGATAGTGGTCCGCCGTGGCGCACTCTTGACAATCAATATTGGCATGATAATAGTGGCCCGTCGTGGCGCACTCTTGATAAGTAAACCTAACATGAAAATCTTGATATGTTGTTGTGACGGCTATCTTGACTTGCTAAGTACCTCTTGTCTTGACAACGTGGGTGTTTGTGCTTGTGTAAGCTACATGTCTCGTCTTGTATCATGTCTAGGATATGAATTCTGATTACCACGGTCAGGGATTCATACTGAATCGGACTAGGTTAATGACTAGATTGATCAAGTAGTTCGTATCGAGAGGTATTCCGGCTACAAGTAATCCCGTTATCTGGGTGCCTTCTCTGATGGACTTGTAGTCTGTCGACGAGTAGGGCACATTTCCAGCTCACTGTCATGTGGGGCACTTCATGAAATGATTACTATGTACACCGTCATGTGTTGCACTCAAGTCACCTAACAAGTCATGATAACTCTTAGCATGAACCTTGCATCTGGATAACTTGGATAGTCTGTAGGGCTTGTGGCCGTACGGATATTTCGTTGCATCTCGCTAGTAACTAGGCTTGTGATAACCCTAGTTAGTTAAAGTATCAAGTCGTACTCATTGCTTGGCCGAGATTGATGAATGGGGTCTAGTCTTGTCTAAGCAGTGCCAGTCTATGATTACAACAGCATAATACTGTTATTCTTTACTCTTGTCAATAATTGGTTAGAGACTAAGCTCTATTCAGGTGAAGGGTTACAACTCCGGTCCTTATTTGGTTTAAGGGTTGTAACTTGGCTACCGGAATAGTCCCTTAGTTATCTTATCGTTTATCACCATGTTTTCTCTAACTCATGTCTTTTATTATCATTTATGTTCTCATGTGCTAATGTGCTGGTTTTAGTTCTTAAGTGAAGCCTTCTTTGTGGCACTTGCTCTTTCTGGGGTCTGACCCAGCTGGTTTTGTATGGCCAGATTTCGGAGTAGCACCCGAGGATCTTCCAGCCTTCCTCCCAGATGGTGAACACTAGGCGCAACCCTGGCAACGAGTGGGTTTTATTTTGCTCTTCCACTCTATTGTAAATTATTCTTTTGAGGCCTTTAGCCGTCGAATAAGTATTAGCACGTGTTAAATTTACATTCCTGTCTGCCTAAGGGCTGTAACATGATTGACAAATCCTAGGGTTGATCATGTATGACTTAGACTCTTGCTAGTCTTCGCATTTTGTATGACTAGCTTCATGATCATCTGAATATGTACTGTATGGGTCGCCTTACTTTGTATGTCTGATGATCTACCATCTTGTTTCATTTACTTGCTTGCTTGAGATTGAGATACTAGGCTTGTTCTTGTCCATAAGTGACTGTTGGCTTGTTGTAAAACCCTCATGCATCTAGACAGCCGTGACCGTATATCGAGGTGGATTACACTTCAATATACGTAGCTGGCTGTGTCTGTCCCCCGCTCTCTAGTATTCTAGTTCTGGGGCATAACATGGTTTAAGTGGTGGCCCATGCAGGTCTTGTAAATCAAGATGTGTGAGGGTTTCACTGAATAGATGTCTCAGTCAGCACTCGCCCTTGATCTTTACTCGTGTCTTCTAATCTTTTCAAAATCTTGACCTGATCACATATTTATATCCACGGTCTATCATGGTCCTTCCTTATTGTTCTCCATGTCGTTCTTCAGCGGCATTGCTCCTGGTCCTACCAATCAACAAGGCGGAGCACCTCCAGTGGACCAGCAGCAACCTAGAGACCAAGCCCAACACTCTGGAGCGGCCTCCCGAGTCATACATTCTGGGGATCCAGAGCCTCCAGTTCAGCCAGTCCAGCCTGCAGAGCCTTACAATGGAACCCTGGTGGGTCTCATCAGGGAATTGCTTGTATCTCAAGATCATCGGGGCGATGCCCTGCACCAGACAGTACAAGATGCCATGGGCCGTGTTGGTTATCAAGGGAACAATGCGGCTAACAGTTTTAAGCTCCTTAACCCTCCCTTCTTCGACGGTAGTGAAGACACTATTGCAACTGATACGTGGCTCCAGGACATCGATATTATCTTGGATGCAGCCAAGACTCCAGATGGAGAGAAGGTAGCTATAGTACGCCTACAGTTATTGGACCTAGCCCGCACCTGGTGGGCGATTTTATCAATTGGGTTGGCGACGCCCGTCCCATGGGCGATATTCAGTGACAAGTTTCAGATCAAGTACTTCGATGATGTAGCTCGGCACGACCTACAGACGAGGTTCACCAATTTCAGGCAGATGAGCAGGACAGTCGATGGATATGCGACCGAGTTTTTAAGACTGAGTCGATTCGCTCCTACTTTGGTGGCAACTGAGCTTGATCGAGCGCAGCGGTTCCAGCAGGGACTCCACCTAGAGATCATTCTAGCAGTGGAGCAGTTTGAGCATCAGACTTTTGATGCTGTTTTGCGAGCAGCTATGAGGTATGAGTATACCTCCCAGAGAATAGTGGACAGAACTAGAGGACGGAAGCGGTCCCATGGTCAGATGACCCAGTTCTCAGCCCCAGCCCCGGCAGCTAGGGCCTTGACTATTGGAGCTCCGAGGAGGGCGGCATCAGTTACGTCGGTTCAACATTCGACTCCGACGTACCCTCAGCAGCAGAAGCGGAGGCAGTCCTCTACAATGGGCTGCATTCATTGTGGGAAGCTAGGACATGTAGTATCAGAATGTCGCAGAGCACAAGGATTGTGTTTGGCTTGTG
Source organism: Iris pallida (assembly GCA_029216955.1). Classification (NCBI taxonomy): domain Eukaryota; kingdom Viridiplantae; phylum Streptophyta; class Magnoliopsida; order Asparagales; family Iridaceae; genus Iris; species Iris pallida. The sequence goes on along the minus strand of JANAVB010044214.1, from coordinate 219,354 downwards.
GGGCATCGGACCACATGATAGGGTCCTGCCCACAGAGAGCCGGTTCCTCCTCATCGGCCCAGACTAGTCCCTCGGTGAGAGGACCAGCACCAGTGCAGCAGTAGCAGTACCAGCCTCCGAGGCTATTGCCACCTCAGACTCAAGCATTCCAGCAGCAGAGGCCGCAGTAGTATGCCCAGGTCCAAGCTCAGATTCAGAACCGCCAGAGAGGTTTCCAGCAGAGGGGACCAGCACCCAGAGGGCAAAGTCAAGCGATGGCTTTGACCGTAGAGGAGGAGTTAGCCTCAGGTGAGGTGGTGGCAGGTATCATTCTCGTCAACTCTTTTCATGCATCAGTATTATTTGATTCGGGTGCATCGTATTCATTTATGTCTACACGATTCGTAACACGGATAGGACTGGAGCCCGAGTCATTATCAGTAAGGCTCAATATACTTACTGGTAATGGTCTTTGTGGGAGTAGACAGAGTCTATTCCTCGTGTCGAATCGTAATTAGCGGTAGAGAGTTTTCAGCTAGGTTGATAGAATTCTCGATGGTCGATTATGATGTGGTCCTAAGAATGGATTGGTTGAAGGAGGAATACGCAAGAATAGACTGCCATATTGGCAGGATTATTTTTGGTATTCTCGGCGAACCGGAGTTTTTATTTTTCAGGGGCGAAGTAGAACCTTCTCCCCCAGTATTGCGGATGACAGTAGCAGTAGCAGTTCAGTTTCCCAGAGTAGTAGAAGAGCTTCCTGATGTATTTCCCGAAGAGCTTCCAGACATGCCCCTAGAAAGGGAGATAAAGTTCACCATCGACTTGATTCCAGGGACGGCACCAGTATTAGAGAGAGTCTACAGGATGACACCTTCAGAGTTGGAAATCTTGTACAAGATGATTGAAGAACTCATAACCAAGGGATTCATTCGTGCTAGTGGATCGCCTTGGGGAGCCCCGATGCTTCTTGTGAAGAAGAAGGATGATACGTCAAGATTATGTATTGATTATCGTACCTTGAACTCTGTAACAGTCAAGAACAGATATCCTCTACCAAGGATAGATAATTTATTTGATCAACTCAGAGGAGCGGCAGTATTCTCGAAGATTGACTTACGGTCAGGGTACCATCAGATCAGAGTCAGAGAGCAAGACATCCCGAAGACAGCATTCAGATCCAGATATGGGCATTGGGAGTTCCTTGTTATTCCATTTGGAGCAACCAATACGCCAGCCATATTCATGGACCTCATGAATCGTATCTTCATGCCCTATTTGGATCAGTTTATGATAGTGTTCATAGACGACATCTTGGTTTATTGCAAGAGTGAAGTGGAGCATGAGCAGCATCTCCGTGTAGTTCTTCAGATTCTCAAGGAGCACCAGTTGTACGCAAAGTTCAGTAAGTGCGAGTTTTGGCTGGATCATATCTCGTACTTAGGTCACATCATCACCAGAGGTGGAGTGGAAGTGGACCCCCGGAAGATAGTGGCTATAGAGACATAGCCAGTACCTAGCACCGTCGCAGAAGTTCAGAGTTTCCTAGGATTGGCCGGCTATTACCGACGGTTTGTGTCAGACTTTGCTCGAATTTTAGCGCCATTGATGCAGTTGACCCGCAAGGAGGTGCAGTTTTCTTGGACAGCAGAGTGTCAGAGTTCATTCGAGAAGTTGAAGCGAAGATTGATGACGGCTTCCATTCCCACGCTTCCAGATGGGACTGGAGGATTTTCAGTTTATTGTGATACTTCTGGCAGAGGATTGGGATGTGGCTTGATGCAGCATGGTAAGGTAGTAGCTTATGTGTCACGTCAGCTTTGTGATCATGAGAGGAATTACCCAACCCATGACTTGGAATTAGCAGTGGTGGTTTTTGCACTCAAGTTGTGGAGACATTATTTATGTGGAGATCGGGTGGAGATTTTTACCGACCACAAGAGTCTTAAGTATGTGTTTACCCAGAAGGATCTTAATATGCGTCAGAAAAGATGGTTAGAGCTACTTGTGGATTATGATATCAACTTGCAGTATCATCCTGGAAAGGCCAACGTTGTTGCAGATACATTGAGCAGAAGAGTCGGAGTTTATTTTCTAACAGCACAACCAGAATTGTTAGCAGATCTTCAGAAGATGGGAATAGAAGTAGTTCTTCCTACCAATGTGGCATTGATGACCAGCATACAAGTTCAGTCCAGCATAGTTGAGAGGATCAAGATGGCGTAATCAGCAGATTCCAAGCTTCAGCGGCTCAGAGCAGAGTATGAAGCAGGTCGGAGAGCAGAGTTATGTATTCACGAAGATGGTACTCTCCGACATGGGAGACGTCTTTGTGTACCCAGTGGTGATATCAGATAGGAGATCATGGCAGGGACTCACAGTTCTCAGTATTTAATTCATCCAGGTGGCACGAAGATGTACCGAGATATCCGTCAGCATTTCTGGTAGAATGGCATGAAAAGGAAGATAGCCCGGTTTGTCTCTTATTGTTTAGTTTATCAGCAAGTTAAGGCTGAACATCAGAGACCAGTTGGACTTCTTCAACCTTTATCGATCCCAGAATAGAAATGGGAGTATATTACCATAGATTTTGTAACTGGGTTACCTAAATCCCCAGCTGGGAGAGATGCTATCTGGGTTATAGTTGACAGACTCACCAAGGTAGCTCATTTTCTCCCCTTCAGAATTGGTCAGTCGATGGATTAGCTAGCAGAGATGTACCTCAGGCAGATAGTCAGATTGTATGGAGTGCCAGTTAGTATCATATCAGACAGAGACTCAAGATATACATTGCACTTTTAACGGAGTCTTCAAGAGAGTTTGGGGACTCGTCTCAAGTTCAGTTCAGCTTATCATCCACAAACAGATGGTCAGTCAGAACGCACGACCCAAACTCTCGAAGATATGTTGCAATCTTGTATGCTGAACTTCGATGGTTCGTGGGAAGATCACTTGCACCTAGTGGAGTTCTCGTACAATAATAATTTCCAGGCCAGTATTCAGATAGTACCTTTCGAGACATTGTATGGCAGGAAGTGCAGATCTCCTTTAGCATGGGATGATGTAGGCGAGAGGCAGATGCTTGGTCCCGAAATAATTACGCAGACAATCGAGGTGGTCAGACAAGTCAGAGATCATCTTCGAGTTGCCCAAGATCGCCAGCGCCATTGGACCGATTCTCATCGGCGTCTCCTTGAGTTTTTAGTCGGCGACCACGTGTTCCTCAGGATCTCGCCTACCCGTGGCGCCATTCGATTCGGCTTACAGGGAAAGCTTAGTCTAGGTACATAGGGTCGTTCGATATCCTTGAGCGAGTAGGTGATGTGTCCTATCGTCTCGTTCTTCCGCCATTGTTATGTGAGGTGCATGATGTCTTCCATGTATCCCAATTACGACGGTATATCCCGGATCTGAGCCATATCCTTGATCATTCAGAATTGGTTGTTGGTACCAACCTTTGGTATGAGGAAAGGCCTGTATCCATATTGGACCGAAGGGAGAAGGTACTCAAGAACAAGACTATTAGTTTAGTCCGTCTTGCTTGGGGTCACCACTCTTTGGGTGAGTCAATGTGGGAGCGTGAGGATGATATCCGTTCGTGATATCCACACCTGTTTGACTCATAAGGTATAATGTCTTCCTTATGCCTTATGCTTTTAATTTCTTGCTTGCATGAATGATTGCTTGATTGACTGCTAGTCATAGCTTGCTTATGATTAATATAGCTTGCCTGACATCTCTAGTCTCTTGATTAAATTCTGAGGACGAAATTCTTTTAAGGTGGGTAGAGTTGTCACTCCCGTTTCCCGTTATACGCATTTTCGTATGTGTATACGAGATTTATGGCATTTATCAGGTGGACCGTAGTTAGATTTGTTTTGCTTAGCCTAGTCTTGGTTTACTCTTGACTTGGTTTATTTGATTGGTTTGATTCAATTTGACTTGGTTTGGCTTAGCTTGAGATGGAGAGGGTTGATATATAACCCAACTCCTTCTCTCTCTCTCCTCATTCACTTCTTCATTTACTTCTTCATCTTCTTCATTTACTCCTCCCACCTACCAAGTCCTAGGTAAGTGTAACTTGCTTCATGATGGATCTCAAGTTTTATTGTTCCATTCTCTTTCTTACTTGATTTTAAGCCTCTTTAGAACTTGACATTTTTGGGTTTGATGGATAGATTTTTGTAGATCTAAGTTTATAGTATTTTTAGTTTTCTTGTGTTTTGATCTACCAAACTTTATTATTTTCAAGTTTTTATTGTTCTATGTTGTAGAGAATTCATTTTACCCAAAATAGACCTTTGAAAAGTTAGATTTTGACTTGTTTTGAGGAAGTTATGGCCAAAATAAGATTTAGATATTTTTTAGTTCATCTGTCCTGAATTTGGCAGGGACGATGAATAGTGTCGCATGGATGAATAGTGTCACATGGATGCATAGTATCGCAGAAATGAATAGTATTGCAGGAATGAATAGTGTCTCATGGCTTGCATAGTGCTGCATGGATGAATAGTATCGCAGGAATGAATAGTACCGCATGGCTTGCATAGTGCCGTATAGATGCATAGTGTCGCAGGAATGAATAGTATCGTATGGCTTGCATAGTGCCGCATGGATGCATAGTGCCACAGGAATAAATAGTGCCGCAGGAATAATAGTGTCGCATGGCCTGCATAGTGCCGCAGAAGGCCGCATAGTGCCGCAAAATACTGCATAGGGCCGTAGAAGGCTGCATAGTGCCGCATAATGCCTATTTTGGCTATTTTTTGCTATTTTATGTCCTATTTGGCTGAATTGTGGCCAGAATTTCTCGCAACTCCCAACATGAAAGTTGTAGATCTTTTCCTTGGGTTCAAGAATATGGTACTAGCTATTTTATGCAAGTTTCTCTCACTCATGATAATATAAGGATAGAACACGATAGTGTCCTGTTAAGGCGCACTCTTACCAAGTAACAAGTAATATGACATGATAGTGGCCCGTCGTGGTGCACTCTTGACAAGCAACATTGGCATGATAATAGTGGCCCGTCGTGGTACACTCTTGATAAGTAAACCTAACATAAAAATCTTGATATACTGTTGTGACGGCTATCTTGACTTGCTAAGTAACTCTTGTCTTAACACCGTGAGTATTTGTGCTTGTGTAAGCTATATGTCTCATCTTTCTTCATATCTAGGATATGAATTTCTGATTACCACGGTCAGGGATTCATACTAAATCGGACTAGGTTAATAACTAGATTAATCAAGTAGTTTATATAGAAAGGTATTTTGGCTACAAGCAATCCCGTTATCTGGGTGCCTTCTCTGATGGACTTGTAGTCTGTCGACGAGTAGGGCACATTTTCAGCTCACTGTCATATGGGGCACTTCATGAAACGATTACTATGCACACTGTCATATGTTGCACTCAAGTCACCTAACAAGTCATGATAACTCTTAGCATGAACCTTGCGTCTGGATAACCTGGATAGTCTGTAGGGCTTATGGCCGTAGGGATATCTCGTTGTATCTCGCTAGTAACTAGGCTTGTGATAACCCTAGTTAGTTAAAGTATCAAGCCGTACTCATTGCTTGGTCGAGATTGATGAATGGGGTCTAGTCTTGTCTAAGCAGTGCCAGTCTATGATTACTATAGCACATTACTGTTATGCTTTACTCTTGTCGATAATTGGTTAGAGACTAAGCTCTATTCAGGTGAAGGGTTACAACTCCGGTCCTTGTTTGGTTTAAGGGTTGTAACTTGGCTACCGGAATAGTCCCTTAGTTATCTTATCATTTATCACCCTATTTTCTCTAACTCATGTCTTTTATTATCATTTATGTTCTCATGTGCTAATGTGCTGGTTTTAGTTCTTAAGTGAAGCCTCCTTTGTAGCACTTGCTCTTTCTGGGTCTGACCCAGCTGGTTTTGTATGGCCAAATTTTGGAGTAGCACCCGAGGATCTTCCAACCTTTCAGCCAGATGGTAAACACTAGGCGCAACCCTGGTAACGAGTGGGTTTTATTTTGCTCTTCCATTCTATTATAAATTATTCTTTTGAGGCGTTTAGCCGCCGAGCAAGTGTTAGCTTGTGTTAAATTTACATTCATGTTTGTCTAAGGGCTGTAACATGATTGACAAATCCTAGGGTTGATCATATATGACTTAGACTCTTGCTAGTCTTCGCATTTTGTATGACTAGCTTCATGATCATCTGAATATGTACTGTATGGGATGCCTTACTTTGTATGTCTGATGATCTACCATCTTGTTTCATTTACTTGCCTGCTTGAGATTGAGACACTAGGTTTGTTCTTGACCATAAGTGACTGTTGGCTTGTAGTAAAACCCTCATGCATCTAGACAGCCGTGACCGTATATCGAGGTGGATTACACTTCAATATACGTAACTGGTTGTGTCTGTCCTCCGCTCTCCAGTATTCTGGTTCTGGGGCATGACACGAGTTGACGATGAACTCCTTCCGAAGACGAAGATGTGCCGAGTTGGTTCTTTTTTTACCATCGGCCCTGTAAAAGTGCATGTTGCATCCAAATACCGGGATCGTCGTATCCCGATACAGGCTGAAGGTGCCTGTTGCATCCAAAGATCGGGGCGGTCGTGCCCCAATTTTTGTTATGCTGGAACAGCCGCAGGTCGGGGCTATCGTGCCTTAACTTTGTTAGGCTAGAAAAAACACTCCTCCTGCTAGAGTGTCCGTATGCTGACGTAAAAGTGATTCGTTCTGACTATGCACGGGGATGCGCGTATACTGAGATGCTGGAATGATGCGTTTGGCTGTAGCACTTGAGTGATGCGCCTGGCTGTACTTTGAAGTGATGCGCCTGACTGTAGCTTTTAGGATTTTCTTTATCTTTTGCAATAGAATTCTCCTTTGTAAAATACATGTAATAGACTTTCATATGAAATAAAAGCCCCATTTATATGTCTCTACTTCTTTGTTGTTTTTTGTTGTGCCAAGTATTTTATTCCTGGCGCATGTTGATTTCTGCCGCATGAGAGTTAGGGTGCATAGGAGTTACGGCCTTAGATGCGCCAGAAATTCCATGCTTCTACAATAGCCACCGAAGACATTTAGAGTTTGAGGTACAGCTTAGATTTAGGATTAGAATTTGTTTGTTTTTGTGATTTTATTTTATCATGTTGATTGTTATAGTTAAGTGTGAGACCTTGTTTGTGCTAGGTTGGAGATCTGGTGTTCCTGAGGATATCTCCAACACGAGGCACCATTCGCTTTGGTGGAGGTGGAAAGCTTAGCCCACATTTCATCGGATCTTTCGTTATCCGCGAGAGAGTCAGTGTCGTGGCTTACATGCTATACTTGGTACCTGTACTAGAGGGAGTTCATGATGTGTTTCACATGTCGCAGTTGAGACGGTACGTGGCAGATCCCAGTCACGTACTAGATCACTCCGAGATCGAGGTGAGCCCTACTCTCAGTTATCCAGAACAGTCTGTAGAGATTCTGGATCGACGAAAGAAGGTGTTGAGGAACCAGACTATACCCTTGGTTCGCATTGCGTGGAGGCATCACTCTCTAGGTGAGTCTACCTGGAAGATGGAGGCATCACTCTCTAGGTGAGTCTACTCGCATGGGCCACCAAAAAAACTTGTCACGACCCGCACCCATTTTTTTTTTAAACGGATACGAGGCGTGTCCAAGCCAGCCTACGCCGCAGTGTCGGCGGTAGAACGCTGTCACGGCCATGAAGATCAAAATCACAAATAATGCTCATTCACCAAAATTAATTTAACTTACAATGATCACAAGGTTTACATTTGCAGAAAAATATAAACTTGTACAAAAAAAATAGAATGACTACAACTCTGCTATCTAGCTAGTTTCTAGGCTTTTGTCTGCAAGTATTTTCGTCACTCCCCAAGCTAAGTGATTCCACGGCTAACCTGAAAATGTTGGTTTCCAGTCAGGAATGGAACGAGCACAATTCACTGAATGCAATTTCAAATAAAGAAAATGACTATAAACAAAGGTTAGACATCAATCATGAGTTTTGAAGATAAACAGTAAATACGAAAAACCAATAGTAAATAAATAGACACCAATACTTCCCCAACTGTTAGAAGTACCTTTTTGATATGTGATCGGTCTGGGGTACTACACCGCACGGTCTACGAGGTCTACTTGCATGAAAAGTAAGCACGGGCTACACTACTTGCAGAAAATAAACACGGGCTATACTACTTGCAGAAAATAAACACGGGCTATACTACTGCAGAAAATAAACACGGGCTATACTACTGCAGAAAATAAACACGGGCTACACTACTGCAGAAAATAAACACGGGCTACACTACTGCAGAAAATAAACACGGACTACACTACTGCAGAAAATAAACACGAGCTACAATGTCTAACACGGGCTATGGTCAGATCACATATCTTTGGTACTTATAATTCCCGACTCCACAATTTATAATAGAAAATAATCACATAACCAATGGCCAACCAATGAAATATAGTGAAAATTAATATCGAAATGCAGACAATAAACTGTACTATCCTGTGGTCCTCTGCTGGTGAAACCGACAGTCTGAACTACTCAATGTGCCACAATAGTCAAAACCCGTACAAAAGTCCCCGGAAGCTGAAATAAACATTACCAATGTTCTTAGAATAGTCAAAATAGCTAAGATTGCCTGTCCTTAAGTCCAATTCTGGACACAGGGGCAAAACGGTAATTTTGGGCAAAAACGATGTCCCCCGTTGGACCCGCTTTGCACCGAAAAGCGTGCCAGAGTCAATGGTCTCTAAAGTCGTCAAACTACATGTCTACGGATCCAGTTTTTCGATACGAATCCAACCGTATGTCCAGAGTTGGATTCCGGCGGGCCGTGCACAAAATCGCCCGTTGAGTGGGACCGTGGGGCCCGCAAAACGACGTCGGATTCAACTGTCTCAGAATTGGACCAAACTTGGCATACAGGATCAGAAAAATGATACGGTTCTGTTGGCGTAAGTTTCGTCTCGATCTGACGAGTGTGCACAAGGTTATGACTGAATTTGTATTGTACGGATACGGGGCGATTCCGACGGATACGCGTCGAATTCGTCGCGCACATGCGACCAATTTGAATTCCGTCAAAGCCCACACGACCACAATTCTGTTACGCAGCTTTCGATCCTTTTGGTACGCGACCACGTCGTCCGGATTGGCGTGACGCACGTCGTGTGGAGCGTTTTCAAGTTTTGAAAAAACTGTTTTAAATCCTATTTTTCTCGAACTTTGCAAACTGATTACTTCGCACTCAGTTGATAAAATTCGAAACTACAAATTAGGTTACGAATCCCTACAAGTCGTCTTCAAATACTGTTTAGAGGGTTTAACAAAATGGTCGCTGGATTGATCGGGATTGATCCTCCAATATGGGTTCAAGGACTGTCGAGTACTCTGTTTCTGAACAGATTCGACCAACTTCGTATCGATCTTTCGCTTGATTCCAATTCAATTTACGCTAAAGTTATTCTACGGTGTTGAAGAGGCATAGATAGGGTTCGTACCTGATCAAACGAAACGGGGTTTGGTTGAGCGACGCGATCGAAATCGCGTCACGAAAGTGGCTTCGCGGGGGTTGCTACTGCTGTCACTTGTTGGTTGTCCCGCGCGCGCGGGGGGGGGCCTGGCCGTGGCTGGGCCGATCGGCGGCGCCCTGCACGGCGGTGCGGTGCCAGGGGGTCGCCCAGGGACTGTGTCGGTGCGGCGAGGTCGAGGTGAGGTTAGGGTTTAGTGTTAACATCTCTCGATCTCTCTCTCTATCCCGTGTATATATACGGTTCTGTGGTTTAACAGAACAGAGGAGGGGGGTGGTTGGGCCTTTGGGCCGAGGGAGCAACTGCTCCTGTGTTCCTTTTTCTCTTTCTCTTTTTTTTTTTCTTTTTCTTTATCTTATTCTCTATTAGCAATTATATATCTATATATACATAATCACTTATATATATACATATACATATTTACACATATTATATCTATATGCGCCCACATATATTTATATATATTATACACCTATATAATATATACGTATATACACGTATTCCTATATTTCAATATATATTTCTATATATTTATTTCTATATATACAATACATATATACATATACGTATTTATATACACGTATATATCTACAGATAATATATTTATTACATACATATACACGTATACCCTATATTTTTATATATACACATATACACTAACATCTACATATATATATATATATATATATATATATATATATATATATATATATATATATATATATATATATATATATATATATATATATCCATTTATATATATTTACTTATCTATATATTCATACATATACTCATACAATATTCCATAAATTCTAAATAAATCCCAGAAGCATCGCTCCTAGGTAGAGTCTATCTGTATAAATATGATCACGTACATCTATATAACATTTATTGTCAATAATATATAACCAGTAATAATAAATTAATATCGTATAAAATATTCTTGATAAAATTGGTAACAAAATAAATAGTAATAAAATATTTTAAAATTCCGGGAAGGGGAGCTACAAATCTACCCACCTTAAAATAATTTCGTCCTCGAAATTCTACTCATAATTATTCTTAAATATTCAAAAGAAGGTCTATCCTAACTTTAATCTCCTCAAATTAAATAATCAAAATATCTTATAATTCTTTCTAGCCATTTTATAACTACGATCATCGAGGACTTCTACCCACCTTTGGTCACACTACTCTTCACACTAAAATCTTAAAATTTTCTAATTGGTTGCTAACAATCCTACCAACAATTATCTAGGCATATGGTACCTATAGTCCTCTCGTATCTATCAAGTACCCAAAATTTAACAAGCAACAATTTACACAAGTGGCTAAGAAATATTGCTAGATTCTAGTAAGCACGGTCATTCGTCATTCTACAATAGGGAGGACCAGAAGATAAGGGAGTATAATCGAGGGCAATTATGAAGTCTCAAGAGCGGTAGAGTATCCAATGATGCAGATAGAGAGAAGGTTTACGAACTATTGACTTATCTGCTAGATTGGGCTATTCTAGTCCAGTCACCTGCTAAATCGAATAAACCCTCATTTCTTAGAGAGGGGCTTGCAATCAGTACAATACGAAAATTCCGTTCGTGGAGTTCTAAACAACATTCCAAAATAGGACTGAATTTGAGAAATCAAGATTGTGATCTTATCCGTGGTTATTTGAACACACGAGCAAGGGACATAAATCCAATATAAGATCGTATCTCGACCTCTAGGTAAATGGAATAAGGTTACGAATGGTTTCACGTTCTAGGAGGTGGAGACTACATAATAGGTGTAAGGACCTATTTCGATTGGTTCGATTTTATAGACCAACTACGGGGGTTTGTCTGGGGGGTTTTACTGAGCCTTAATGTGTTTCCTATTTGACATCAATCGTTGGTTGGATGAACCTCGGATCTCAATCTATGTGGACTGAACAAGATCCCAAGATAAAACTATGTCTACTAGGTTAGGGTAACCTAGAATAGGATTTCTTCCAAGTGGTTGAGCTAGTTGTTATTCAGATTGGTTAGCTAGGTCCACAAGCCCAAATGCGTCTTTAGTGACTTTTGTGTTTAAGTAGTACATGGGGCCTCAATTGGGTGGCACACTAGTGGCATGTGCGTAGTGGGCTCCGAGTAGATCACAACCATATATTGGGTCGAAGGAATGGGGTCGCGGTTAAGGCTCTAATGGAGGTTGGAAAGCATACCGGTATCACGGTAAGGGTCATAACTAATTCTTTTATACCTGAAAGTCGTACCATAAAAATAGAGTACAAGGGGACGGATTTGGGTGGGACATGATATACCTAGATGAAGGTGGACTTGTCTAAATCTTGCATATGAAATTTGTTGGAAGATAGCAGCTGGTCTCGTGCTCCGAATATTAATGGCACGGCCGGGGACACCAAATGATCTAAATAAAAAGTGGGAGTCCAAGGGCACTAATCATCATCATAATGGAAGTTATTCTAATCAATCGGTAACCCTTGTATATCCAAAATTTTGGAAGGCGTACAGTCTACCCACCTTAGAAGTAAAGTCATGGTCTTAGGAATAATGAGTTCAGAAGAATTCCAAATCCAGGTATTGTACCTCAACTCTTGTTAATAAAGAATAAGGCACGACGTAACGGAATACGGTAAATATAAGTCAACTCAAGGATCGTTTCATCAATAAATGGAGAACGAGTGTGTACAATGACACATGGTCGATAAAATAGAATGACCTACTCGTCCGCAGTATACATGAGTTGTAGTGATCATGCATTGCTGTGGACAACTGGTAGATCATAATATGACAGGGTATTTAAGCTATGTTACGGCTAAGCTAGTGACTGTGGTGTTCCAACACTAGTTAGGTCTTAATAATAAAATTTACATAACTAGAGTAATATTTGTTGGAAACCAATCTCGGGATGAGTGCCTACCATAGTCACGGTAAATTATTGTCCTTAGTCTTGTCTATTCATCTCATGTCTAAACTGTGGACTTTGGTCGAAGGACGGTTGAGTCAAGGCATAAGGGTTGAAAGTAAAGGCAATATTCAAGAAAATATTTAGAGACACATTGAATCGTTTCTTGAGAATAGATAGTTTCCTGGGTTGGCATTACGACTAAGGGTAAAACCCTAATCATTCTCAAATTCAGATGGCTTGAAAGTCCCGATAACAGCTTGGGGTCGAGAGGGGAACGAGTAACTCAATCACGTGGCTGGCTGACGATAACTACCCTTGTGTATACAACTACCATAGCCCTGGGGATATGCGGTATCTTTCTACCAATTACGAGCTTTTGTCTTTCCAAATCAGTGAAAGACGGAAACAAGAAAGAGTTCAAGAAAGATGTTACTGAATACAATCACGTGATTCAAAGGCGAACATATAATTCAAGAGGAATCGTCAATGCAGTTGCGGATGAGATCCTAGATACCTCTACATCTCAATCCACGTAGGATAATTAAATAAAGTGCGAACCAAATGCATCATGGTTGATCAGACCATAATACACTGATTCTGATTAAAAATATGTTAGCAGGCGTCCCCACTAAACATATGCCTCAAATCAAGCTCGAGAACAGAGTGAGCTTGCAAAACTAAGCTGTAACAGTAGCGTTTGTTAAGATAGTCGAATACAATTATGCGAGATTTTTAAAAGAAGGCACAAGTAGTTCGAGTTTTGTGAGAATCGAACCTTACCCGGTATTCTTGCTTCTATAGACATCCCACTATCATCTTACCCTTAAGGCCTTGGTCGACTAATGGTTTAGGGACTTCTGAATTATATATTCTAGGTAACCTATTAGTGTCAGTCAATTTCCTCATCAATAGATCACGAGGATCATATAGAGTGCTAGTCGGGAGACATGCTACCAAACTTACAACTTCCACTACTATTGGCTTTGGATCTTATTGAACATACAGGGCACTGTCCTGTCCTCTATGGTATCCCTAATTTGTAATCACATCTGAAGTTATTTCACCGAGGATTACGCCTCGCCCGTAAAATCGGGCTGTGGTAAATCCTTGGTTTCATGATTCAGATGTGACATGCTATCCGATACTCTACTTTATATTGACACCAGTGTGACTATGGTCAAAGAGGACCACTAGCCTTAGTCTTAATAACATCCTATAACCTATATTTCTTAAACAAATTCTAACTCTAGGGGTCGTATCTCGCCAGTGCGCTGCTGGCTGCAGTGAATCCATAGTATCTAAAATTCAAATAAATGGCGGCAGTGCGCTGCTGTCCTGCCATTATGAGTTAACTAATATTCTTTTAACTATATCTGTAAATCTTCATGGCTTCTATAGATTCAAACAAGTTGACTATGAAATAAGGCATAAATATTTGTCCTATCAGTCACAATCTTTTAAAATAACAGATTGCACAGGGAGGAACAACCTGAAGACAAAGAACTACAAACATTCTGGTATCTCTTTCATGTGTATTCGAGCCATGGAAGAAAAATTTTGGATCAGTCGACCTCGAGATTCCCATTTGAATAACCGAATCAGGAATTATAAACCATTCTCTTACGGCAAAATAAGATTTTAAATGGGCAATTCAGACTAAGATAGGGTGACGATATCCAAAGAGGCAAGAGAATGAATTGAATAATCTATCAAGGTTAGATCATCACCAAGTGAATAATCTATCCGCATTGGATCATAACGTCATATCAAGAGATAATAGTGTACCTATGGGGATCTGATAAACTGTCACAATTAATAACTCCTCATCTACATTTCAGGACCTAAACTACCCATCGGTAAATTTGTATAAGGGACTCCTAGTCCTAGTCATTCACTTAAATTAAATTAATTCTAATTCGTGAATGAGCATTTTCGAGTCGCAGGCTCGCAATAGTACAACTAACTTAAGTACTATCACGAGTTCACATGATTTGCGAAACCTGACCTGCATGGGCCACCAAAAAAACTTGTCACGACCCGCACCCGTTTTTTTTTTAAAAAAAACGGATACGAGGCATGTCCAAGCCAGCCTACGCCGCAGTGTCGACGGTAGAACACTGTCACGGCCATGAAGATCAAAATCACAAATAATGCTCATTCACCAAAATTAATTTAACTTACAATGATCACAAGGTTTACATTTGCAGAAAAATATAAACTTGTACAAAAAAAATGGAATGACTACAACTCTGCTATCTAGCTAGTTTCTAGGCTTTTGTTTGCAAGTATTTCCGTCACTCCCCAAGCTAAGTGATTCCACGGCTAACCTGAAAATGTTAGTTTCCAGTCAGGAATAGAACGAGCACAATTCACTGAATGCAATTTCAAATAAAGAAAATGACTATAAACAAAGGTTAGACATCAATCATGAGTTTTGAAGATAAACAGTAAATACGAAAAACCAATAGTAAATAAATAGACACCAATACTTCCCCAACTGTTAGAAGTACCTTTTTGATATGTGATCGGTCTGGGGTACTACACCGCACGGTCTACGAGGTCTACTTGCATGAAAAGTAAGCACGGGCTACACTACTTGCAGAAAATAAACACGGGCTATACTACTTGCAGAAAATAAACACGGGCTATACTACTGCAGAAAATAAACACGGGCTACACTACTGCAGAAAATAAACACGGGCTATACTACTGCAGAAAATAAACACGGGCTACACTACTGCAGAAAATAAATACGGGCTACAATGTCTAACACGGGCTATGGTCAGATCACATATCTTTGGTACTTCTAATTCCCGACTCCATAATTTATAATAGAAAATAATCACATAACCAATGGCCAACCAATGAAATATAGTGAAAATCAATATCGAAATGCAGACAATAAACTGTACTCGCCTGTGGTCCTCTGCTGGTGAAACCGACAGTCTAAACTACTCAATGTGCCACAATAGTCAAAACTCGTACAACAGTCCCCGAAAGCTGAAATAAACATTACCAATATTCTTAGAATAGTCAAAATAGCTAGGATTGCCTGTCCTTAAGTCCAATTCTGGACACAGGGGCAAAACGGTAATTTTGGGCAAAAACGATGTCCGCCGTTGGACCCGCTTTGCACCGAAAAGCGTACCAGAGTCAATGGTCTCTAAAGTCATCAAACTATATGTCTACGGATCCAGTTTTCCGATACGAACCCAACCGTATGTCCAGAGTTGGATTCCGGCGGACCGTACACAAAATCGCCCGTTGATTGGGACCGTGGGGCCCGCAAAACGACGTCGGATTCAACTGTCTCAGAATTGGACCAAACTTGGCATACAGGACCAGAAAAATGATACGGTTCTGTTGGCACAAGTTTCGTCTCGATCTGACGAGTGTGCACAAGGTTATGACTGAATTTGCATTGTACGGATACGGGGCGATTCCGACGGATACGCGTCGAATTCGTCGCGCACACGCGACCAATTTGAATTCCGTCAAAGCCCACACGACCACAATTCTGTTACGCAGCTTTCGATCCTTTAGGTACGCGACCACGTCGTCCGGATTGGCGTGACGCACGTCGTGTGGAGCGTTTTCAAGTTTTGAAAAAACTGTTTTAAATCCTATTTTTCTCGAACTTTGCAAACTGATTACTTCGCACTCAGTTGATAAAATTCGAAACTACAAATTAGGTTACGAAGCCCTACATGTCGTCTTCAAATACTGTTTAGAGGGTTTAACAAAATGGTCGCTGGATTGATCGGGATTGATCCTCCAATATGGGTTCAAGGACTGTCGAGTACTCTGTTTCTGAACAGATTCGACCAACTTCGTGTCGATCTTTCGCTTGATTCCAATTCAATTTACGCTAAAGTTATTCTACGGCGTTGAAGAGGCATAGATAGGGTTCGTACCTGATCAAACATAACGGGGTTTGGTTGAGCGACGCGATCGAAATCGCGTCGCGAAAGTGGCTTCGCGGGGGTTGCTACTGCTGTCACTTGTTGGCTGTCCCGCGCGCGTGCGGGGGGCCTGGCCGTGGCTGGGCCGGTCGCCGGCACCCTGCACGGCGGCGCGGTGCCAGGGGGTCGCCCAGGGACTGTGTCGGCGCGGCGAGGTCGAGGTGAGGTTAGGGTTTAGTGTTAACATCTCTCGATCTCTCTCTCTATCCCGTGTATATATACGGTTCTGTGGTTTAACAGAACAGAGGAGGGGGTGGTCGGGCCGAGGGAGCAACTGCTCCTGTGTTCCTTTTTCTCTTTCTCTTTTTTTTTCTTTTTCTTTATCTTATTCTCTATTAGCAATTATATATCTATATATACATAATCACTTATATATATACATATACGTATTTACACATATTATATCTATATGCGCCCACATATATTTATATATATATATATATTATACACCTATATAATATATACGTATATACACGTATTCCTATATTTCAATATATATTTCTATATATTTTTTTTTTATATATACATAATCACTTATATATATACATATACGTATTTACACATATTATATCTATATGCGCCCACATATATTTATATATATATATATATATATATATATATATATATATATATATATATATATATATATATATATATATATTATACACCTATATAATATATACGTATATACACGTATTCCTATATTTCAATATATATTTCTATATATTTATTTCTATATATACAATACATATATACATATACGTATTTATATACACATATATATATCTACAGATAATATATTTATTACATACATGTACACGTATACCCTATATTTATATATATACACATATACACTCACATCTATATATATATATATATATATATATATATATATATATATATATATATATATATATATATATATATATATATCCATTTATATATATTTACTTATCTATATATTCATACATATACTCATACAATACTCCATAAATTCTAAATAAATCCCAGAAGCATCGCTCCTAGGTAGAGTCTATCTGTATAAATATGATCACGTACATCTATATAACATTTATTGTCAATAATATATAACCAATAATAATAAATTAATATCGTATAAAATATTCTTGATAAAATTGGTAACAAAATAAATAGTAATAAAATATTTTAAAATTCCGGAAAAGGAAGCTACAGGATTCCAACTCCCAATTGGTAAGAGCCTCTAAACCTATTAGATTTCAATTTTATTGTTGTAGATGTATTCATTTAGGGTCCTCCTACCCCTAGGAATGATTTGGATTTAATTCGTGTCCATTTGAGGTACGTATCATGGGCATATCATTCCGTATCGAATACTTATCTCAAATGTTCGACGAAATGCCCCCATAGGAAGTTTTTATCCCAATTTTAGAACAAATTACATTTTTGGATAGCTTATGACCTGTGAATTATAATGGTGTTTGACTGAGGTGATTTTGATGTGATTTGATGTGTTAAAATGAACATGGGGACACGCGGCCTAGGAATGCACTGGCTACAGTGCTTCCCCTGCTGCTAGGGTGCCACTGCTCGCTCGACATGTCGTGTTTTCTCGACTTAGCCACTGTTTTGGGTAGGGTCATTGTCTGACAGCAGATTGGGAGAGTTGGACTTTGAGCTATTGTGGTTTCGATCTGTGGTTCGACCTACAGATCCCCACTGCTCTATGCAGTCGGCCTTGCTGCATATGGTTGACACTCCTCATTTGCATGGTATGTACACTCCATTGACATACTTGTTGACACTCATTGGACACTTGCACATATTTGACACTCCACTGCTGTACACTATGACATATGATTCACTCATTCACTCTTCACATTTGTCTGCTGCACAAACGTCTGATATACACTTGACACATTCTCTGTTACACTTCATATATCTGTACATTCTCATTCACCTTGCTGTACAATTGACACTCATTTGTACACTTTCTCATTTGCATTGACACAGCTCACACACCCTATTATTCACTCATTCATACATCTGAACACCATGCTCTGATACACATTGATACTATTTGACATATCTGTACACTCCTTGCTCTGATATATATTGATACTTCACTTGTATTTCACACACTCATACTACTGCTATAGACACTTGCACTCTCATTTCACTTGACACACACCACATGTCTGCACACTTGATTCACTGCAGTACCAAATGCCATTCCCTAATTGAGGTTCAGTCCAATTTTGGACTGAACAAGAGATTCATGGCATTGTTTCATATCCCATTTAACCCCTACTTGCATTTCCCCCTTCTTCAATTATCAGATATCTGAGATTGACACCACATGTCTGCATTTACTTTTCATGTGTACTGCACTTACCCGAGACATCTCTGGCCACTGCCTTAATTGGTATGTTCAGTCCAAACCCCGGACAGAATTGAGGTAATACTATTATGTGTTATATAATGAGGATATATGCCTATGTATTAATACATATATAGATAAGGAGATATGATACATTATGTGTTATGTATCTGTAAGGGATACATGTTTAGGACTATAGAATTGTTGATATGTCATATTATGAGGATGAGGGTTTGGGGGTAGCAATTGATAGGGGGTTGCTAGTAAGTTGATAGTATCTTATATGCATACTATATTGATGTATGCCTTATAGGTTGATAAATATATATATGTATATATATATATTGAGATGTATGTATATATATGTTAGATATATATAAGGTTGATGTATACATATAGTGATATGTATATGCTTGTTAGCCTATATAGTATCTTAGGTATCCTAGTATATAAGCCTATGGGTTTATGAGATAACCCTATAGAATGACCTAGATATTGACTCTATAGGCCTAAGTGACTTTGTTGACTAGAGTTTACCAAACCCTAGGCAGTTGACCAAGTTGATTTAGAAGTTGACCTAGTTTGACTAAAAGTTGACCAGAGTTGACTTAGAGTTGACTTTAACCTAGAATCATGTAGATTGCATTTTAAACTTTAATTATTATATATTAAACACATTGTAACCTGTATTGCTCTAAATAGGACTCTATTACTCTAGTTCGGACATTTGTACACATCGGTTGCTCAGGATATCAGACGAGTACATGTTCTGTTAGTTTTCATTCATGATAGTACTTATATTGCCTGCTCTAGACTACTTTACTTGATGCTGATACATCGTTCACATGGATTAGTACTATATGGATCTTTTCATGAGATGTTATCCCCTCATCGGGTGCATCGGGTACTTCATGTCATGTGCTTTTCACGTACATCACATACTCCTTGTACTCGTATTTATCTATGTATACTCATGTGATCTCATGTACTCTCATATTTACATGTGTTTCATGTATAACCAACAATCATGTACGTAATGTAACTTGAACGGATCTTTGTGTATTGATTCGGACGGGGGAGTAGAAGTTGTTATGTGGTTAATTCCTAAGTAGTGTAATCATGTATATGTCTTTTATACCTTCACGTATAATAGAGTTACCTTAGAATAATCATGTGCAAACCTAACTCGATTACATAACCATTTGTGCTCTAAAATACTTATATTTACTTACAATTCTTATTTTCTATACATCTTTCCTGTACTCAGATTTGTCTATTTTTACTATTCATGTATATCTCTTTACAGGGTTTCATGTATTTTATTCTATTGCTTGCTCTATATTTTCTACCATGTTATGGAACTGTTTTTAGAGTTATGTATTCGTTCCTATTCTGACTGGATCTATTGACAAAAATATTATAGAGAACCCGGAGGACTTCTGCACTACCTACTATGGAGCTGACGTAGATGACACTTGCGACTTGGACCCTCAGGAGGATCCAGTTTACACTGAGGAGACTACAATAATTCCTAGGCTAGACTGCTAGGATTTTACCTATCTTATTTCAGTTGTCTTGAGTTGTGTTTATTTAGATATTATGTTGTAGTGTTGATAACACTTAAACTTATTTCATTTCTGGTTGTATCTCACTTTATGGATTTCATATCTATCTTATCGTGCTGATTATCTATCTTTAGAATTGTGATTGAGTTGTATCTTCTGAGATATCCTCCAATTGGTGAGTATATTATGTACAGGTACATTTATATTGTGTTAGATATTTGAGACCCAGGACATCGTTCTACTGCCGACACTGCGGTGTAGGTTGGACGTACCCACGGTCTCGTGCCCTTACACTGGGTGCGGGTCGTGACACAGAGCCACAACAACAGTAGCAGTAGTAATAGATTTAAGTGAGGTGTAGTTTGAGGGGGAAGTTGGATGTGCAAAGTTAGGGTGAAATGAGAAGCAAGACGGCAGTATTAGACACTGCAATCAGTGGCTAACAACATGTCATGTGCATTAGGAATAAGTAAATGGGATATGTAGTAGTAGCAGTCCAGTAGGTTATGAAGGGAAAGGAAATCCATATGAGTAAGCCAACAGCAGTAGGTGATGCTGCTCTTGGCAATCGCAATTAGGAGCATTTGATGTCCTGTGAATGATACCAAGCAGCAGTCAGGAAGATGTGTGCCCCAATGTGCAATGATAGGAGATGTCATGACATCATTAGTAGTTGTACTGCTCCATGTGTGACTTGTATGTTTTGATTGAGAGAGAGAAAGGGAGATAAATAGCAGCAGTAGGGTGTTCAAGTGAAGGTGAGAGGGCATTGATGTGGTGCCCTGGAGTGTGAAGGCAGGGCATGGTGGTTTCTGCACCCAGAAATAGGGTTTCACTCCCTACAGGCAGGGTATTCGCATATAGGCCAGTGAGCAGTACACACATACATGTGTGTTGAGTGTGTAGGCTAGAGGATAGGGTATGTGCTTGGATGTTATTAGTGTGAGTGTAATTTGATATATAGGTAGTTAGTAAGGTTTAGATAGAGAGAGATAGATATGTATCTTGTAGTTGTACCACATAGAGAGGAATCATGTGTAAGCATGTGTATGTAAGGTAGCTCATGAGGGTGTCACGTATAGGTATGTATGCATGTATGAAGGATTTCTATTCATAAGAGGGGTTATATGATATAGGTATATAGGTAAGAGTGTTACCTTGTAATGAGATAGTAATCGGGTAATGGCATATGTATGCATACGGTAGGGTAACACATGTATTGAGTATTGATATATATGTAGGGTAATGGAATTTACATAGGAAATAGTAATGGTGGATAATTATTTTTTTAACCTAGGGCTAAGGTATAGGCAAGTGCCTAGGATATTGAGTAAAGATAAGGTATTGGTTTTACCTTGAGTTAGGATATTAGGTAATAGGCCTAGAGCATGTTACATATGTTAGGGATTGTGTATTACCTATTGTGGGAGGTAAGGTAATGAGTATTAGATAGTGTATAGGATTTTGGATATGGCTATTAAGCCTATAGATAGGCCAGATATGTAAATACCTAAGCTATTGGCCTAGTATATACTAGAATACCTTGGTAGAGCAAGGTATGATCCTAAAATCTAGGTATGACCTAGATTGACCTTGTTTAGCAAGGTATTGACCAAAATAACCTAGTTTGACCTAGAAATGACTTGGCGACCCAGAATTGACCTAGCATAGCATGTTTATGTTTCCAAAACACAATTTGGCATTGATATTCCATATTAGGTCCTCGAGGTACCATATCGGATACTGTTGACATTCCACATAGGATCTCAGGCGAGTACATTCTATGATAGTTTTCATTATTTGATATATACTATAAATATTGTATTTAGTGATGCTATATATTTGATTTTAACACGATGGTACACGGACTGATATATAGTTGGATCTTCAGTCATGAGATGTTATCATGGTTATCGTTTGACATTGTACACGACATGGACATTAGACATTGTACATGATAGTATCGTAAAACCTTGCTCGTGTATTGTAACGTGTCATGGTTGGATCTACTGTACTAGTTGGGGCGGAGAAAATTCTAGTAAGAGATGTGATCAATCCCTATTGTAAATTGTAATCATTGTAAGCGTTAATCATACACCTCACGTATGATTAGCCAGGCCACCTAGATATTGTACAAGTTCCCAAGCCGGTCGCATCTCGAAACTAGTATTTCAAACACATAGTAATTATAGTATCTATTGTTTCCGTCATATTTCTTGGACTGTACTTACATGTTGTCTATTTATTTTTATTTTTTTTACCGTATACTCTTCACATCATTTATCTTTTATAGTACTATTGCCATGTTACAATTACATAATGGTAGTTCTGCTTCTTCATCATTTATCGTACCCAATATTTAAAGTTTTATAGTTTTTTTCAATTAACTGGAATTGCTGTTAGTGGTGTGCTCGCTCCAATCCTGACTGGATATATTTTTCAGATGATGATTGCCCTACCTATTATGGCTCATAAGTTATAATAGGCGTAGATCGGGAGACTCTGATTCAGAAGGGTTTAGCTCCAGCTGAGGAGCCTTATTTAGCGACTCATTTAGGCTAGGTTTGAACTGGATTTGTCTCCAGTTGATGACTCTTAGTATGTTTATTATTTTGAGACTTGTATTTAAAATTGTTGACTCTTAGACTATCTGGAGACTTGTATTATTTTTATGTTAGACTTTTCTGGATATCCCATATCATGTCGTCTTTATCTTTTCGTACCATTTATCTTTTTTATAGTATTGTGATTGAGTATGGATATATTGTCATTACTTGTCCTCCGTTTAGAGATGACTATCTCGACAGGTGATGATATTTATTTTGCTAGTTAGTTTAGTAGACCTAGACATCATTCTACCGCCGATGCTACGACGTAGACTGGGCGCTGTCACACACTCGTGCCCCTATACTGGGTGCGGGTCATGACAATGGGATCATGTGATATAGAATTATTATTTTTCTATAACACCCAATTATCATTAATGTAGTGACAAGTTACACAACAATAACCTTTATTTTGATGCTCAGATGTCCACAAGTCTATCGTGAGGCTAACTTTGGATGACAATTGATCAAAGATCTTCTGTAACTTATCTTTCATGTCATTAAAAACTTTTAAAACATCTGCCCTAACTGTATTTCTTGTATAAAATCTCACAATTGGATTAATAGTAACTTTTAAAACATCTGCCCTAATTATATTTCTTGTATAAAATCTCACAATTGGATTGATGGTCTTCACATAATCTTGAAAATACTCATGTTCGGTCATATTGAATGGATAATCATGCTTCACAATCATTCGAGCAAAAGCTAATCGTGTTTTTTCTGCATCAAACTTCCAAGTTCCTAATTTTGGAGGTTTGTTAGGAATAGTTATAGCAAACATGAGTTTTTGACCTTGGCAATTTGCTATTTTTCTTGGACAAGTATTCACATGATTTTTCAAATAAGAAGTTCCTTTTGAACTAGACCCATCAAATGATTTTTTGCAATGCATATAAATGGCATTAATCCATTTGCTAAGCGTTGTTCTTCAAAATCCTGCCACACTAAAGACCTCCTCTCTTTTTTTTGTTCTTCTATTAATTGAATTTCTTGCTCTCCAACACCCCTAGGCCTTAAGTTTTCATCAGGAACATTATTAGTATCCGTGCCATTGACATGTGTTTGAGATAAAACAGGAACAGGTGCATGAGCAACACTAGCACTACCAACAATAGTAGATGATGGTTCGGACATCTTTATCAATCTATAAATTTTTTAAAAATGAAAACAACATGAACTTCATTATATTCAAATAAAATCCCAAAAAAAAAAAATTGAACCCAAGAATTAAAAAACTACTTCTGAAAGAAAAAAAAAAGAACAAAGAGAAAAAAATATATCGCAGTTTTGATTGCAATGAATTGTCTATAATGATTTGGAGTCCGATTTCTAAAACACTGAATTATAATATCAATTGCCGCAGTTTTTATTACAATGAATAGTATTATGGGAATAATAATATCATGTTAGATATTTTCTTGCTACTTATCGAAAGAGAATGTTGGGTATGTATGTGATTATGGCTTCCAGACTTCCAGTTCAATTGTTTTGGGTGTAGGGTTAAGGGAAGCAAAACAAAACCTTATCACTGTAAAATTATGTTTCAAATTTTGAACTCACTAAAGAAAATGATTCATAAAATAGAAAATACAAGGAAGAAAATCTGGAAAGACATTTGTTACTGTTAAAAGCCTTAACTTTATGCTACATTATTCATTATAACTACAAAATTACTCTATCCATTATTGTTCCCAAAAAGCTTATTGCTCTTCCACTTAAAAAAACCCAAATGTAAGCCAAATAATTCATCACAACTATAAACCTATTCTAAAAATATAAATTTAACGCAAAAATTTTCTAGAAAAAAAATAAAAACTTACTTTTGCTCCTTTCAACCTTTTTGCACGTTACTGAACCTAATATGGAAATATTTTTACACAAATTAGAAATAAAAGAGAAGAAATCTCCAAAATATGAGTAGATAGCTAAGGCTATTTAAGAAGAAAAAAATGAGATCATACCTTCTTCAATCGAAAGAGGAGGAGAGAGTTGGAGAACTTTAGAATTAAAAAAGTAATAGAAACCTGTGGATTAGGTGGGTCTGTGGGAAATAAGAATGTCTAGCTATAAGGCTATTTACTCCCAAAGGTTACTAGAGTAGTAGAAGAAGAAGAAGAAGAGAACATGAGAACATGTTTGAAACTGTTGAACTCTCAAGTCTCAAGTCATATGGTCTTTATATATACTAAAGTATCATCTAACAAGCCAGCTATATCACCCCACCCCTGACATTCTAACGCACCCGTGACTCAAAATCATTTTATCTTCTTAATGTTCTCATAGATAGATATCACTTAGCAGTTGACTTGGAAAAGGAAATAAAGTTGGAACTTGAAATATTTAATATAAAGTAGAATTGTACTGTTGGAGAGTAATAAAATAAGGTCTTTCATCTTCAAATTCACTTCCTTATTAAATATCACCCATTCACCCATTCAAGATCCAGGAGTCCTAGCCTCTGTGGTCCAATCGTGTAAAGAAGAAGAATGTTTAGCTATAAAGTTGGAACTTGGAATATTTAATATAAAGTAGAATTGTAATGTTGGAGAGTAATAAATAAAAGGCCTTTCATCTTCAAATTCACTTCCTTATTTAATATAAGGCTTCCATTCAGGCTCCTGGACAAGGACTAGGACTAGGACTAGGTCCTTTTCATCTTCTTGTAATTATTATTTCCACCAACCAAACATTGATAGTGATACATATATCATTATAATACATAGGTAAAACCGTATAAAAGAAGAAGTAGAATATGAGAAGTTACACTCAAATTTGAATCAAAGAGAGAGAAGTTTGAGATTAGAGAATAAAACTTTTCATCTTCTCTCATATATATATATATATATATATATATATATATATATATATATATATATATATATATATATATATATATATATATATATAAGATATCCGAATTTGATATTCGAAAGTTGATATTCGAAATTCGCAATTTAATAACAAATCAGATATTAACGGAATTAAATACCTTAATATTCGAATTCGTATCCAAAAAATATAATATCCAAAAAATAGTCGGATATCCAACTCCGGTATTCAAAATTTTAAATAATATCCTAAAATTCGGATAGGAAATTGAATTGAATTTTAGACTAACTATTGACAGGCCAATTATAAAAGCCTCCATTGCAATTCTCTTGTTACAATATACGAAGGGTATTTATGTAACAGAGCTTTCCACCCATAAAAGTCCCTTCCCTCATATTTTGCATCGTACTTTCGCATCCAGCCGTTTCGGAGCCCATTTCTAGGGTTTTTGTCGATTTTTGTAGGTTTAGGGTTTTGGAGTTCTGCAGCCATGGCGAAACCCGGTCGTCGTCGGCCGAGCCCGTCGGTCTCCGGATCCGGATCTTCCTCCCGCTCTCGGTCGTCTTCCAGCTCGCGTTCGAGGTCTCGCTCGCGCTCCCGATCCAAGTCCTTCACCTCGTCCTCTTCTCCATCTAGAAGCGGTAGCTCCAGGAGCCGGTCTCCTCCGCCTCCGAGGAGAAGGTGACTTCCTTTCCACCTTGAAGATGTGGTTTGATTGCGTCTACCGAAATAGTTAGCGTTCTAGCTAGGGTTTCTCAGAAAATTTATGGTATTTTGCACCATTTATGGACTTTGGGATTTGAAATATCATAGTACATCAAAGAAAGCTAAGTTTTGCGTCAAATTCATGAAGTTAGGGTTTGGGTTATCATAGTACATCATAGAAAGCTAGGCTTTGGGGCACTAGTTCCATAAAATTAGGTTTTGGATTATCATAATAAATCAAATAAAGCTAAGATTTTATGCCCAATTTCATGAAGTTAGGTTTTAGATTTGACAGTTAATCAAACAAAGCCAAGATTTTGTGCGCAATTTTGTGAAATTAGTTTTGGATTATTATAGTATAGAAGTAAAAAAAAGAGAACTGCTTGACAAAGTATGTTCTTTTTTATTGTTCTGTTGCTCTCCTTTTTCTTAGCCTCGATTTTTATTTAAGGGCTTTGCCATTATATTTGCTGAACTATACAGACTTAAGTCATCATGTGACATACACATGTTATATGTCTGAGTATAACTACAGTTTCAGTTAGGTTCTTAAAGAATGCTAAGATTTTCTGCCTAATTTCATGAAATTGTGTTTTGTATTATCAAAACGCAGAAGTAAGAAAGACAACTCATTTGTGATATTGTTTGATTATGTTCCGTAGAATAATTAGGGTTTCTGTTTGGAATCTCGAGGAATATGGAATTTTATTACATGGGTTTGAGTTTTGTATCATCATATAGTACAAAAGTAAAGGGGTTAACTCACTTGAGGTATTGTTTGATTATGCTCTCTAGAATACTTAGGGTTTCAATTATGCTCTCTAGAATACTTATGGTCTGCTTGGTAATGGTGTTTTCACCGGTTTTGGAGTGTTTTTGAACCGACCGTTTATGAAAACTCCTGCTTGTTAATTTTTTTGAGGCACCGGTTTTGGTCGGCTCAAAACCCCCCCAAAACCGGTGTAATGTATTTTTGGGTGGCTTTATAAACACCCTAAATCGGTGGGTTTTGAGCGGCTCTATTTTTTTTATTCCATTTATATCCTCACAAAAATATATATAATTATAACTACTGATACCCTTCCCTATTTAATTTATTCGTGTAAAAAACTTTCAGAACCTCTCGTTAGTGAATTACCAAGCATGGATTGGACTGGTTTAAAAGCTGCTACTTAAAAACCATCCAAAACCGGACCCCTCATAACCGCTCATAACCGGTACTCGAAAAACACCTCATAACCGCTACCCTACAATTGCCAAGCAGACCCTTAGGGTTTCAGTTAGGGTTCTCAAACAAAGATCAGATTTTGCGGATTATTTCATAAAATGAATGTCTGCATTATCAGAAGTAAAGACGACCCACTTCATTTGATTATGACCAGTATATAATTAGGGGTCAAGTTAGTTTTCTCAAACAAAGCTAAGATATTGCACACTATTTCATGAAATTTGGATTTGATTTACATAGCATAGAAATAAAGAAAACCCATTTAAGATACCATTTGATTATGTCCAGTAGAATAATTAGGGTTTTAGTTAGGGTTCTCAAGGAAGCTAGGATTTTGTGCACTACTACATGAATTTTGGGTTTGGTTTATCATAGTACAGAAGTAAAGAAAACTCATGTACGATCGATTTATATCCCTTGCAACCGATATCTCGTGCAGTCCGTTAAGGACGGTCTAAATTGCTGGGAATGCAAGATATTTTGCATGGAGTTTGCAAAGCCCGACTTTTCTAGTCTGGACAATGAACTTTAATTCTTTAAGATATAGTTTAATTAGGTGCAGTAGGATAATTAAGATTTCTGTTTGAAAGCTAGGATTTCATGCCCAAATTCACAGAGTTCGGTTAGGATTAGATTTTCCTAGTAAAGGAGTAAAGAAGATAACTTAAGATGTTGTTTAATTATGTCCGGTAGGATAATTAGGGGGTCAGTTAGGGTTCTCAAAACAGCTAGGAGTTTGTGCACTCCTTCATGAAATTAGGGTTTGCTTTATCAATTATCACAGTACATAAGTAAAGGTATGAGTTGAATATGTCCAGTTCAATTCAGGTTATTAAAGAAAGATGGGATTTGCGCCCAATTTCATGAAAGTAGTGTTTGGATTATCATAGTACGGTAGTAAAAAATAAATAACAACGCACAAGATATAGATTGATTTTATCGAGTAGAATAACTAGGGTTCCAGTTAGGCTTGCCAGAGAAAGCTAGGATTTTGTGCCCAATTCCATGAAACTAGGATTTGCTTATCATATACAGAAGGAAAGAAAACTCAGGATATTGTTTGATTATGTACAGTAGAACAATTGAGGTTTCACTTAGGGTTTCCAGATATATATATATATATTGCTCTTTGTTCCCTTTTGTCTTAGCCTCATTTTCTTTGAACTATACACCAGGAAAATAATTACGGTTTTATGTAGGGTTATTAAAGAAGCGTTGATATAAACTATCACTAAAGACTAGTTAGCTGGAAGTTTACCGCAATAAGTACCCGAGCTTGCAGGAGTGGGATATCTACTTTTTTCTACAGTTCCTTGCCATCTTGAAGAAGAAATGTAGCTTGTTTGCATCAGGTGTTATTTGGATTGTTCTTATGATATAGTTCAAATAGAACAAGAGTATCTGTCCAATTTTTAGTAAGATCAATTTAGTTCTCGAAGGAAGAGAAAGGTTTGCTTTCTGTTCGAAGCCAAGAAGTAACTTGGTGTTATGAATGTTTACTAATCAAAATGCTTTGTGACGGTTGTGGCAAAAGAAGACAATTTACTGTCAGCAGAAGGCGATTTGTCAGATAGCTTGAATACCTAAAGATCTATATAGTTTGAAAGGATTCTTACCGTTTTGGGGAAGATACAAACTCATTTTCTTTAAGAGAACTATACTGGTTACCCTTTTTCCCCATAGAACCATAAATGAGGGAATGATTTGGATTGTTAATAAGTGTTATGTTTTATGCTTCTTGAATCAGAAGCTTCCTAATGATCTAAGTTTTTTACCTAAGTAATTTCACTTGAGAAAGTGACGACGGAGAGCAATCTCACTGCTGAAGAAGGTTGATTATTTTTTATATTCCATGTCCTCGCTCTCAAGGTGTGCCCATTTTTACTTGTAATGGTGACTCACTGCATATATTACAGTTTTAACGTTTTTTGATAGAAAGTCAGGGAGTTGGTTTTGAATCTTTTGAACAAACCACCAAGGTTCTTTCATTCTGCTTTTTAAGGTACACAAAAAACTTTACCTTTAAACTGTTCACTTGATAATGTTCAACTGTAAAGAAAGAGGATACCCTCTGCGGAAGGGAAAAAAAGATTAATAGTGGGATCTCCATTAGTTTGGTGACTACATAGGAGAAGATACAATTTTTTTGTGATTTTGTAGAATAAGGTTAGTCTATTTATTTTAAAATGTATAGAATATTGTTTGGTATTGCTCACTCATAAAAAGTTACTTAGTTCTAGATCGAGATGCTGAGTTTAGGATTTTATTACTAAACGATAACGATCTTACTGTAAGAAGGAAGTTCTCTTACCCTTGGAAAGGGAATGTATTGTAAACTTGATATTTATTTTCCTTCAGCTGAATGAATGGATGGGCTAGCTACGGGTTCTTAAGATTGGTTAACAGTTTTTTTGCCACTGGAAGGACTGTGAAATCATTTAGTGTTGTTTTTAGGTATTTGGTGTGTGCTATTTGCTTGTATCAGAATTTTTCTATCCCGCTGTGCGCTATATAAGGTTGAATAGCAGGAAATTTTGAGCATGTTAATCTGTTTATGCTTGTAAATCAAGTTTTTCATTTCTCGCTCATCATAATACAATAAATAATTTTTATTTCTTGCACGACTTGACATTTCATTAACTGCCTTACTGAAGAGTCGCTGTTTAGTGTTTATCTGTAAATTCAATCTGAAGTTTCATATGGTTTGGAACAACTTCATCATCTTGCTTGTTGTTCCTGAATATCTTTTCACTCTCATCTCAAGTGGGGTTCATCTTTCTTCCAGCCCAGCAGCTGGACCTGGGAGGAGAGGTCGCTCTCCCCCATCACCACCTGGATCTGGAAAGAGGGGTCGCTCTCCCCTATCACCACCTGGACCAGCTAGCAGGAAAGGTCGTTCTGCGTCATCACCACCCAAAGAGCTTCACCTCCAAGGTGGGTTTTTAGTGTTATTTATCACCTCCAAGGTAGACTTTTATGCTTAACATAAATTATGGCATTGCATTATGTGCCATACTAATGGCTATGCATTTTTATTTTCAGGAAAGTATCTCCAGTTATTGAGTCTGTGGTTCTTCACATTGACCAGCTGTCTAGAAATGTCAATGAAGGGCATTTAAAAGAAATTTTCAGTAAGTTCTAACCTGGTATTCAGTAATTATGTGAATGACTTGTGTTTTCAACATGGGTATATGGCCTATACTCTTGCAGCTTGTGCATTTTTGCAAAAACTAATATCTGACATGGGCACCACCGAGGGGTGGTCCGGTGGTAGCACTGGTAGGGAGGGGAGGAGTGGGCATCGGTTCCAATCCCAGCCCAGGCAGAATTAAAATTGGAATGGGAGGGAGTCCTGGTGCTAGTAGCCACAGCACAGGGATGGTCATTATCGACTGGCTTTATCTCAAACTAAAATAAAATAAAATCTGACTAGGGCATTAGTTGATTGATTGTGCACCCATTAAACAGGTGCCTGATTTACTGCCATCTTTTGACTGGCATATTCATGAACAAATTAGATGCATATTTGGTGCTTCCAGTTTTCTCTGTTTTACAAGTGCAGTTAGTCTCTGTTTTACCTTTCTTGCATGGGTATTACTTTCTTTCTTCTAGGTTATATAATGTTTAGCTTGTCAGCATTTACACTAGCCAAATATCGAGGCTTAAGAGGTTATGATTTTGATTAAGTTAATGAACTTTTGGTTGTATCTTGATCCACAATCAATATATGTTACATATGATTTCTACTTGGTATTTTGTAGTTGAATTTGTAAGTCAATTGGTTGACATGCTTCAATGTTGCATAAACGCTGGAGACTGTCCGTGTCCGTATTTGTATCATAGCTGTACCAATGTTTGCAGTATCGGAATCTGTTTAGAGCCTTATGAATATAAGTATCAACAGTTTTGGCAGTTTCAGTGGTTTTGAATCAAAGTTTCGGATTTCTTTGTTTCGGAAAGCCAAAAAAATGAGGGATTATTTTAAGAACTTGAAAAATATTTGTACATTTGGGAATAATTTTATTCATTTCTTGTCCTTTCCCACTAGTTTTGTATACTTGCTTTTAGACAAAGTACCAATACAATAAATAATTTTCGATGGAATAGTATTAAGATGTATGAGCAAGGTGATCTTTTCCACAAACGAATCAATGCATTGACATTTTTCTTTGAATACTTTTTTTTTAATATCTTCTTTGCTAAATTGATCTGTGAAGTAGAGCCACAGTTTGGGTATTGGCCAGTATTGGTGAGGATGAGTATCCGATTGGACATGCGAAAAACAGTACTAACAGTAATGGTTGATACAGGGAACCTTTGTCCGAACTTGTACCCGTACCCTTAATCTACCCTTATCGTGTTCTTATTCTTATCCGTTCTGCATGTTTTATAGGCATGATTTTTATGTTATGTATATGCAATTGCTATTCTTTTAAGTTGCACAGGCTGACCTTTCTTAACACTATTTTGGTGGTGCTCTGAAAATATTCTTTCGGTGTATATTTATTTGGGCAATGTTGTGCTTATTGAAATGTTTAGATATCTGGTGAGGCAGTGAGTAGTTTGTTTGTACACCTTATGTGTCTACTCAAATTGTACATGGTTTCCTTTCTAAGTAGTGTCATTGATAGAAGTCTCAGCACTCCATTCCGTATATAAAGAGTGGTGGCTGTAACGTTTGTAAACTTTTGTTTGCCAACTATTATTACTTATTCTGCAAACATGGATAAAAGATGAAGTGATGAAACTTCTATCAATGACACCACATAGAAAAGAACCATGCAAATTTTGAGTAAAGTATTCCACTTAATGCCATTATTTCCTTCTTTTCATCTTGCAAGAAGGTTGGCTTGTGTTGAAATAATTGTTACGTTTCCAACACTTTTGAGCAAAGCTATTCTACTTCATGAGTAGAGTATTCTGAGTAAACTACTTAGAAAGGAAATGTACATTTTGATTAAACTATTGTACTTGATGTCATTATTTCCATGTTTTTCATCTGCCAGAAGGCTGGCTTATGTTGGAGAAATTGCAATTTCCATTGTTTTTGCATAAGATGTGCCATTTGCTAAATATGTACGCAGAAACTTTTGTAGGGTTTTATTTGTTCAATGAGCCTATATGTGATACTCATCATGGAGACATGGACATATTCTCTAGATCTTGTTGAAGCCCTATCATATAATAGGACAGGTTGTTGCTGTATTTAGACTGCTGAACATAGTTATGAAAGCAATAGACAATTGGATGAGAAGATGCAAAACTGTCTAAGGTGGTGCTCTAAAGAAGGATTTGCAGTTAATAAAATAGTGCCTTCTTGTGATGATGAGTTACAAAGGAAATATGTAATAACCTCTGAACTCAGGTCTGAGTTTCTCTGCCGGCACCGTTTGGGTTCATAGCTCAGGAAAAGTAATTAAACTAAAAAATAGAACCAAGTGTAAATTGTACCAGAACTTATTACTATGATGGTACTTTTCTATGTAATTATCTCAGTGGGGTTTGATCTCTTTCTTCTCTCTTTCCATCTCTTCTCTCCCCCCTCCCAACCCCAACCAAAAGGGAAAAAGATCAACAGTTTTCATTGTGAAATATATTTTGAATTTTTTATTGCTAAATGCTTGTTCTTCTTCACATGCTTAAGAGATGGAATAAATTAGAGGCAGGTAGAAATAGGATAGATAAGCGGCAAATGAGCTAAAGTTATAGTGCTCAATGTGAATGGCGGTTTTAATGCTCGTTTTTTGTGAGATAAGGCTACTCATTAATGACCGTCCCCGTCTTGGGCTACTAACACCATGCCTCCTCCCATTATTGCCCGGACTGCGATTCGAGCCTACGCCCACTCCTTCCCTCACTATACCACCCCCTTGGTGATGAGATTTTAGATTTTTGTTTGTTTATTTTTTCTTTTTATTTAAGGCATAAAATTTGTCTGACCGAAAGTGCTTTCCTTTAGGTAATTTTGGTGAAGTGGTCAATGTGGAGTTGTCGATGGACCGAAATGTAAGTTTAAAATTTTAATTTATGATGTTGTAGATGGTATGCTTGTTATCTTCTGGTGATGTAACTCACCTTGGTCCAACTCCTCAGGTTAATCTTCCTCGCGGTTATGGATATGTTGAGTTCAAGAAGAGAAGTGATGCTGAAAAGGCTCTACTTTACATGGATGGAGTAAATGCTTGGCCCTTTGAAAAGTAAGATTGTTAGCTATATGATTAAGTTGGTGTCTAATATTTTTATGCTTGTGCTTCTCAATCACAGGGTCAAATTGATGGAAAAGTGGTCAGAGTAAAATTTACTCTAGCACAACGCCAAAAAGCATCTCCCCCTCCGAAAGCAATTCCCTCCGCTGCAAAAAAAGAAGCTCCTCTGAGAGAAAAAGTTGGGGTTGACACTGATAAGGGTGCTCAGCAACGTCCCAAGGATGGTAAGATACTGGAGCATTCCTTAGAGAATTGGTTCATCATATTTGAGATCATTCAGCATTTGCACTTAATTTTAAAATGTGCAAGTATCTGAAGTCTTCAAGTTCATTGCTCATATTTCATTTTCTTTTCTCATTTTTTTTTTTGCTTGGTGTCACTGAGTCCTCTGTTTATAGTAGATGAAGTCTTCAAGTTCATTGCTCATATTTCATGTTCTTCTCTTTTTTTTTTTTTTTTGCTTGGAGTCACTGAGTCCTCTGTTTATAGTTAGATTGTGACTTCAGGAAGTTTCCTGATCTACATGGAAGTGACCGTTAATTTCATTGTTAGCTTAATCTTGATATTATTTTTTGTAAATTGTTATGTTGGAAAAGTCTTTTTGATTATTTTTTGTAAATTGTTACTTATGTTGGAAAAGTCTTTTTTAGAGCAAAATTCTGGTATACTATTTAAGTGATTTTTATCATCAGCATCTCCACGACGCAAACCACCATCACCTACGCGAAGACGGTCTCCTTTAAGGAGAGCCGACTCACCAAGGCGTCGGCCAGATTCACCCCCTCGCCGCCGTGTGGATTCACCTGTGCATCGCCGAGCAGATTCTCCTCCACATCGTCGTGTTGAGACACCACCTAGGAGAAGGGCAGCATCGCCTGCTAGAAGACGCTCTCCATCACCTGCTCCAAGGAGGCATAGGTCACCTGCAAGGTTTATTTCATGGGATGCCTGTTTTCTTGTACTTGGTCTTATCAGTTGCAAAGGCACTAGGAATTCAATAACCCTCACAATTGCAGGGTTTCTCCGAGAAGAGTACGTGGTAGCCCAATCCGAAAGCGCTCTCCAATTCCTCCTAGACGACGGTGAGAAATCCTTATCATTTGGATATCATCTAGTTTATATTATGTGTCGATGTTAGTCATTTTGAAGGTAAAAATACCATTACGTTGCATCAAACAACTAGATGCATATCACAGTTTTACTGCCTTTGCTCAATTTAGGCGTTAACTGACATCCAATATTCCAAACTAGCCACTGTGAAGGTAAAATACTATTGTGTCACTCTTTATTTTACATGTAGAAAGATGTCAAATAATGTGCCACTTAAGGACATTAATATATATCCCAAATATTCTTGTTTAGTTTTTTCATGATTTGGGGGGATTATTTGGAATTTGAAATTAGTTGTGAACTGTTGGAGTGGATGTACTTGCACATTATTTGTGCAATTGATCAATCTGTATATACTTTATCCAGTTGCATAACATTCTGATACTGCCTTTATTATACAAAACAGTGGCATTGTGGTGTTATCTGCATGCCCATTCATACATTTTAGCACTCTGAAAATTATTCGAATTGTCTAGCAACTATTTTGCGTTTAGAGTACACAGTTGGTCTAATTACACCAATCTTCTTAGTGGAAGATGTACATTCGGGAGTGGGTAAATGTTGAAGCTACTGGAGACTTTGCTTCAAATAGTTAATGGCTAAAATGAGGTCCTAACAGCTAAGGGAAAATGGCTTATGAGCGACATAAAATTGGAAAAGAATCTTGGGAAGCAATTGGAAATTATAGAAGAGACTAGCAGATGAACTATTGTTAGCTATAATTTATGAAGTTGGGTATTCAAATTTTGTTTTACAATTATCGTGTATATCTGCATAAGTTATGCTGGGTACTGAAAACATCACTCCTTTTGTTGATCCAGCAATAGTGTGAATGAAGATGTCACTTTGTGTGTGTGTGTATTCCAGGTAAGTGGCAAGAAGTCATTTGGGTAAACTATGTAACAATGGTTTTGATTTACAAGAAGTTTAAAGAGAAGGGGCGTGTGTGTGAGAGGATAATTGTTTGAGAAGTAGACCAATCATTAACTTAGATTTCAAATGGTATTATTCAGCGTAAGAAGTTGAGTTGGTTTCTAAGGATAGGAATTCGGAAGAAGAATGTTTTTTGGGGATTGGAAAAAAGAACATCAGAATCTAGAAAGGTTGGTCCTTGTTAAGAGGATCTGTAGTCAACCTAATGCAGTTGCTAATTTTTGTTTGCTTTCAGATCACCACTGCGACGTGTAAGGAGCCCACCGAAGAGGTCACCTCCACCACGCCGCCGTAGCCGTTCTCCTGTTCGCAGGCCTGTTCATTCTCGTTCTAGATCAGCATCTCCTCGCAGGTAACAACTACAGTACATCTTCGAACTTTTTCTTCATTTTACTCGGACCACTTTTACTTTTAATTATCTACCAGAACATTTTGTTTCAACTGAAAACTTGTGTGGCAACTGTGATTCTTTGTGGATGTACTGGTTAGGATATTTGCTTGTGTTTGTTTTCTTAAAAAGAATCTCATATTATCATGAGTTAAGTGGATGAATATCTCAATATCTGAGACATTCTTATTAGAAATATCATATCATAATCTGATCTTTTTATCTATAATTCTATATTACTAAGAGTTAAGAAATACTGCTCGGCACAGTAGTTTGGTGTGTTCTTGAATTTATGTGCTTAGAAATTCTTAAGATCATGAATTGGTGAAATCAATTTCTTGATTAGAAGTTTCAGTACTATTGATATCTTTTATCTATAATTTTATTTTCACTTGAGCTTCTTGGAGTCTAAAGTCAAATATATAAGGTCATCTGAACCGATAATTGTTGTTTGAATCTTCAAACAAAGTAAATATGAGATATTTTAATTTTTTGAATGAACAAAGAAATATTTTTTTTCCCTTCTGCCTTTACCCCTTTTGGGTGGGTTTGAAATTGCTTTTCATGGCTGTTTATCCTTATTTTCTTGAAAGCTCTCCCATAAGCTGTTTGGTAGGAGTATCTTATACAATTTTTTGTGAAAAGCTAGTTCAATTTTGGAGCAACTTTTAAAAGCAAGTGGGAGGCTGCTTTCAATAGCTGTTTCTGCTGCTACTTTTCAAAGCTGCTCTCCAAAAGGCAACAACAATCCAAACCAGGCCTTTGTTTATCAGGTTCTATCGTGGCTATGATTTCATTTGTAATGTTCCTATTCAGTTATAACATATGAGCATAGTTACCTGGATCCTCCTATCTCCCTAGGAACCTCATTCCGTATCTTGCGATCCCAAATGCGTCGGGTTATTGAAATTCCCTGCTATAGATCTTCTGACCTACTTCTTCAATGCCGGACACAGTTCTCTCAACTTCAGGAACCCTCAGATCTAGATAATTCCTTTGGGGGGGGGGGGGGGGTGTTGTACGCGATTTCACAAGCCTCATTCTGAAAAAAACTAAATGAAAACATACTTGACTACATTGTTTACTGACAAAATGTCGGATCATATTTATTTAGAAGTATTATACTATACTATTATTTTGGGTCGTCTCTAAAGATATCTTTTTTCAACATATACATATTTTTTACAAGATGTTTTTTCACGTCATTTGGAAAATACCAAATTTATCCTAGCATTAGTTAAAGATTTTCACATCCAATTGGTTTTCAATGTAGGTAGTTATTTTCGGATGTAAAATAAAAATTAACCAGGTTGAAATCTCATCGATTACTTTTTATCTTTTGTCCACTTCTTCGTGCTCTTGACCTTATTTTCATCCGGAACTCTTATATAATAGAGAATATAATAGAATGTTTTTTAATGGACTCAAACATCAAGGTGACAACTGTCTGT
The DNA here is from genome assembly GCA_029216955.1 of Iris pallida. Lineage (NCBI taxonomy): Eukaryota > Viridiplantae > Streptophyta > Magnoliopsida > Asparagales > Iridaceae > Iris > Iris pallida. The sequence goes on along the minus strand of JANAVB010044214.1, from coordinate 181,566 downwards.
CGCAAAAAATAATCAAAGGTTGGTATCGACAAAAGAAGGGTTCGAGATGATCAAGACCGGGAAAGGAGGAAGAAGATCAAGAACATGAAGAGGAAGTGGAGAAGAGGAAAATGAAAAAAAAGAACATAAGCAGTAGGTAACAAAAAAATAGAGATGAGATAGTTTTCGACATGGTTAATTTTTGTTTTACATCCAAAAATATTTTAAGTTCGTTGGATGTGAAAATCTTTAACTAACAGTATGATACATTTGATATTTTTTCAAACTATGCAAAAAAAAATATCTTGCAAAAAAGACATAATAGCAGTTATAAATGATGGGGCGATCCAAAATAATAGTATAATGTAATAGCAGTTATAAGTGAATAAGATCTGACGATTTTGCAGTAAGCAGTGGAGCTTGGGAGGTTTCTCATTTCGTTTTTTTAGAATAAGGCTTTCGTCACTGTACATGCTTCTTCGATACCGACCGGGAAAGGAGGAAGAAGATCAAGAACATGAAGAGGAAGTGGAGAAGAGGATGAAAAAAAAACATAAGCAGTAGGTAAGAAAAAAAATAGAGATGAGATAGTTTTCAACATGGTTAATTTTTGTTTCACATCCAAAAATATTTTCCTACTTTCAAAAGTTCGTTAGATGTGAAAATCTTTAACTAACGGTATGATACATTTGATATTTTTCAAACGATGCAAAAAAATATCTTGCAAAAAGATACCATATGCTGTAAAAAGATTCATTAGTATAAGTTATAAATATTGGGGCGATACAAAATTATAGTATAATATAATAGCAGTTATAAGTGAATGAGATATGACGATTTTGCAGTAAGCAGTGGAGCTTGGGAGGTTTCTCATTTAGGTTTTTTAGAATAAGGCTTTCGTCACCGAACATGCTTCTTCGATACCGACCGGGAAAGGAGGAAGAAGATCAAGAACATGAAGAGGAAGTGGAGAAGAGGATGAAAAAAAACATAAGCAGTAGGTAAGAAAAAAAATAGAGATGAGATAGTTTTCAACATGGTTAATTTTTGTTTCACATCCAAAAATATTTTCCTACTTTCAAAAGTTCGTTGGATGTGAAAATCTTTAACTAACGGTATGATACATTTGATATTTTTCAAACGATGCAAAAAAATATCTTGCAAAAAAGATACCATATGCTGTAAAATGATTCATTTAGGGGCGATCCGAAATAATAGTATAACATAATAGCAGTTATAAATGATGGGGCGATCCAAAATTATAGTATAATATAATAGCAGTTATAAGTGAATGAGATCTGACGATTTTGCAGTAAGCAGTGGAGCTGGGGAGGTTTCTCATTTCGTTTTTTTAGAATAAGGATTTCGTCACCGAACATGCTTCTTCGATACCGCCTTCTGCTCTCGTCTTTTGAAACCCTCAGATGCGAGAGAAAATCCTTTTGAACAGACTCGAACGTTGAGGAGGCAACCGTTATGTGCCTTTTTGCAAAGAACAATTAGACGGTATTGAGAAAGAAAGGATTCAAGGAGATCTAAATTTAGGAGAGGAAGAAAACTGAGAACATGAAGAGGAAGTGGATACAAGTGGAAGAATGAGGCGACGAAAAGTAGTAGGTAATAGTAATAGAGAATACTGACGAGATTCTTCTCAATCTGGCTAATTTTTATTTCACATCCAGAAATATCTGCCTACTTTAGAAAGTCCGTTGTCGAAATATTTAAGTAATGCTGGGATACATTTGGCTTTTCTCCAAATTATATGAAAATGCAACTTGTAAGCAAAGATGCAATATTGTGGAAAAATATATTTTTGTGACGATCCAGAAGAATAGTATATTCTGAGAAGAACCAACACACTGTGCTGTATTGATCCTAGGACACCCCCACCCTATTTTGATGTTAGCCACTTGTTTGCCTTGGAGGAAATAGTTCTTATAGCATGATTTGCAGGTCTTTCCCTTAGTTATGCTGCTAATGCAATGTCAGGAAGAATAAGAATAGACAGTTCTTATAGGCACTTCTCGACAAATTTGTGCACCTTTCAAAGTGAATATTTGACTGCTTACTGATTGAATCAATATATTAATGGTCAGTACTTATGAGAAGAGGATGAAACTTACTGTTTATATCTATTGTTTGGAGTCGAGGAAAGACCAAGCAACTCCCCAATATGGAAATTTTGGCATCCTGGCCACTTGTGTTGAGTCTTCACAATGTTTTTGGAACTGCTGGATTTCTTTTGTTCTCTCTTCTATCTGCTACTTATTACTTGTTTTGCTGCTGATACAGTACCTTTTATCTCGATTCGCAAATGCTTCACTTTAGAGACTAGGAATGAAGAGGTTATCAATTCTTAAGGATGCCATCTGTAGGATCGCTACAAGATTGCTATATTTACTGATTAAAGCAACGAATCTTGCACATTTGAGCAATAAATACTAGCAATTAAACTTGTAGATGAGTAACATGAAATGAAATACTACCATTTTATTTATTCCTATGGGATTGTTATTGATTTTTGCTCTTTGGCTTGATGTGTCATATATAGATGAATGCAGTTCCCTATAGAAAATTATTTCTTCTTCCTCTAGGCTCTTTATGGTCTTGGGAACTTGGAGGGTACTCCTTGGTTGCATGAGCTTAAATTGCATAGCCAATAGGTAGTTATCAAAGGCGAAAAGAGAACTTAGGCACCAAGGTCCTTTGGGGCCTAGACACAAAGGGCATAGGGAAGACGTGTCCGGGAAAGTATAATTAGACGAAAAATAGAGGTCTTCGACCTCAGACTGTTTTCTGATGCTATGTTCTATGTCATACTTGCTTGTAGCAAAATTGGGAAGCTTCAACAGAGCTTGTCCCATTAGATGGGGAGGGTTGCTGAAGATACTGTGTCCGTTTCTTCACAACAAAAGGCTAGGCGCAACCTCTCCTTTGGTACCGAGCTTCTCGCCTAGTTGCGGGCCTAGGCACTTTTTTTTAATAACTATGGGTTTACCTACCCGCCAACTGGCCTCCAAGGTTTTAACTTTTATGACATGGCCCTCTCATGCTCATAAACTTTTTAAGAATTTGACACCAACGTAGAGACCGTAGAGGGTGACGTTAGGTCGATAACTGGTCATAAAAACTGTCAAATCTTTTATGGAGCTTTCTTTTGCTGCATGGCCGACCCCATTTTGATAGGAGGCTATTATGATACTGATTTATTTTTATTCCTGATTTTCGTGGAAGTTACCTATGTTGTAAAGTTTGTAGATATGAAATAATAATTAATCAGGGCACTGGAAGTATTTGTTAAATCCAGGGGCTGACATGCCTTATTTTATCCTTGGATGCTTTGATGTTTCTGCACATTTTGACAATTAGATACTTCATCAATTTGATTTATTTGTCTAAAAGCAGGGGAAGGGGACCACTCCGTCGTGGAAGGTCAGATTCTTCTTATTCTGGATCACCCAGTCCTCCTCGCAAGGTATCTTTTCATCATGCATCCTGAGGTCATGCAGATGGTCAATCTAGTTATATATTGACATTTTGAGACCAGTTGGTCAATCTAACTAGCTTTCTTGACTCAGGGAATTCGAAGGATATCAAGAAGTCGCACTCCTCCTAGAAGGTAAGCTGCAAGATTTCTCCCCTTTGTTTGCATTTTTCATTATTTGTAATGATGCTTTGTGAGTTTAACCTGATCCCATAACATGGTTGATATTCTTGGATAGTGTGGATGCAGTTTTAGCTCATCATTTGACTCTTTTTTTACTGCATCTTTTTTGGTTGGTGAAATTGCTTAGAGGTTTACATAAACTAATACGGAATTGTTGTGACACCTGCTGCTTACATCCCTGTCTACCTGTGAAATTGGAATTTCCATTGTCTTAACATGTTGCATGATAATTCATAATTTCCTCCTAAGGTTATCAGAAATATTTTCTTTAAAAAACGATGGGGGTGAGAGGTTTACTTGTTTTTAGTGTACCAATCTTTCTGCATGAAGCTAACAATCACAAACCTCCGTAGCAAACATGTGAGATGCACACGAAAAAATCTTCTAATTTTATCTTTGGATTAAATCTGTGTTGACGCAATGATGTTTTGCTTTCTTTCACATATGTCGATGCCAAACATAAAAATTAAGTTCGTTCATAAAATCCGCCTTGATGAGAATGGTACTCTCGGTCCCCTGTACACACCCGTTCTCTCTGTATGCCTGTGGGTTTGTTTGTGTGTGCACTCTTGACATAGTTGTTAGCAGGAAACTTGATTCCATTCTCTGTGTGTTACCAAGGTTGTAAAAATCGCTAGTCGGCCGCTAGTCGGTTTGTGGGGACTACGGATTAATCGGACTACTCGAGGACTAGTCGGGGACTAGTCGGTTTAGAATTTTTAATGAATATATATATGTAATATGTTATAAAAATATTTTAAAAAATAATATGTTAATTGTTGAACTTTTAGTTATTGTAGTGCATTTTCTTATTCATTATTTTGCACAAATTTCTATTTCGATAAATCTTTAAATAATATGTTAACAACTTATTATTTTGCACGGAGAGTTACAGCCGCAGTAGCAAGCAAAAGCAAAGAAAAAGTAACAAGCAAAAAATTAAAAAAAGACCCACAACAACAGTAGCAAAGAGATAACAAAGAAAAAGTAAAAATAAAAAAAGAGTAGGCTAGTCACTTTTTTCAAAAATAGAAAAGAGGCAGCAATAAAGAGTCGACGGCAGCCCAGACTAGTACCAATTTAGCCAATTTTTGGATGGACCAGCCTCTAATCGAGTCGACGGTGGCCGACAAGTGACTAGTCGGGGACTAGCCCCTAGTCGAGTCGGCGGCGGCCGACTAGCGACTAGTCGGGGACTAGTCGGCCGCCTAGAGGGATTTTTACAACACTGTGTGTTACCAGCGTGCTTGATGATGTCTTATGAATCTTCTACTGCTGCTTGTTCAGGCCTGCTAGAGGTAGAAGCGGCAGTAACAGTGGCAGCAGCAGCTCACCTCCTCCTAAACCTTAGTTCGTGTTGGGTCGCACTTGACAGCTTGCAGGTATATCTCTCTCTCTCTCTCTCTCTCTCTCTCTCTCTCTTCTCTCTCTCTCTCTGCTAAATGGGTTTCCAGCAAAATGTGAGTCGACTAGCAGGATCTAGCAGCTTTGCTGAAGCTTATTTTCCTGGAGATATCAACAACTCTTAGGGACTTCATATTTTCTGGTTATAGTTAGGGGTGCTCCAACTGTAGTTTTTCATTCGACTGGGTTACCATATTTGTCATTTCAATTATTTGCTGAACGTCTTTCTTGTACCTGTATTGAGAATTGGAGATATCTGCTTGTGCTTTTAACAATTTGAAGTATGTACAATTCGGATACTTATCGTCTATTGTCAATTATTATGTTTTGAACGTACAGTGTCTGATGCAGTGTTGAGTTATCAATTATTGCAGTATGTGTGGATTACCTTCCGTGAAGCTTTTTTATTATTATGGAATTTGGATGCCATTCTCCGAGATATTTACGTATGAGGTAGCCATGCTTCAAGCTTGAACTATCATTTAAGTTGGGGCTGATAATTTAACAGTGGTGGTGCGGGAGCGGGAGCATTTTTATGTGCCATTTGAGTGTATTTTTCTCAGAATAGAGAATTTAGTAGCTAATATCTTGTATGCTGCCGGTTTTACTGTAGAGGTTTTTGGTCTTGATTCTCGGGAGTAAGAAAATATTTGCTGCAATTTGTTCATTAATGGTTTCTTTGGTGCTCTGTACATGTGTTCATTGCCCAGCTTTCAACTGTCAACATTAAAATCTTGAATTATTGGTCACACGCATATATAAATATCCCGATCACAAGTCAAAGGTGACCAACTAAGAAGTCCGAACTTGATCCGAGCCAAACCTGAATCTGAATCTGACTGCTGTGCCAGAACTCTTTCTTTCACGAATTCATCTGAAACTCCATGAAAAATGATGCATGTGTTATTCAATGATGCCCATGTTGAGATCCAAATTGGTTATGAGAGTATTATTATTATATGGCAAACTTGTCAAATTGAGTAATCAAAGAATTTTATTCTCATAATTATCATATTTAAATTTACGTACTGTATCAAGCACATGAATTATGTATTCCCAAAAGTGTTACGTTTCGTCTTAGATTATTCAGTACTCGTTTACTCTTTTTCAAGGGAGCAGCCGGAAAATATGTCCCTATTGTTGATTTTCTATGGAGTAATCAAAACAGCATGTGTGAGATAAGTTGTCTTGCCCCCACTTATTGTCCTCTTGCAATTCTAGACATACCAATAACATGGATAAAAAATTCAAAATCCATTTCCAAGTCTCCAAAACTTCAATCAAATGTCCCATAATACCAACAACTTTGCTATTTGGCTCCCGGGTGCATGCCTCCCTCCGTGCAACCGCAGCTGCGGAGAGGGCCAGGTAGGCCGGAGGCAGAGCAGGAGGGGGCGAAGATGTGCGGTAACACAGAGGAGAGAGTAGCGGCGGTGTGCAAGAGGAGGGAGGGATGGAGCAGGGCCGGGGAGGGAGGCTCCAACGACGGTGCGGGGGGGGGGGGGGGGGGGGGGGGGGGGGTGGTGGAGGTGAGGAGGAGGTGGTGTCGGAGGAGGAGAAAGAGGCACAGTACTCTCCTCCCTGGCCCTCCCCCTCATCTTTCTCCGCATTCCGGCCTCTCCGACGGTCTTCGCGGCCCTCTCCGCAGCTGCGGGTGCACGGAGGGAGACGTGCACCCGGGAGCCAAATTGCATTTTCGTAATACCAAACATTTTTTTTTGGGAATGAGTTTAGTTGTTATCAATGATGTCTGTTTACGTCCATGTTCACTTCTCCGACTCGGAGTACTTTCTGCAAATACCAAACATTTTTTTGAAATATGAAAATAGAGCAGAGTAATATGTAGTTCTTTGAGATATTTTAATTTGTGTATCAAATCATCCTTCGGCCTCATCATTTGTCAATCAGTATATCATATCAATCATAAGAAACCGTTGTTTGTTTGTTTGAGATTCCAAAAACAAAAACAAAATCTAATATAGGCTACAACCAGCGAAAGCTATAATGGACTCGTAATATTTGGTAACTAAGGCCAATTTTGGTTTTCCAAACACTGTAAAATAATCGATTGGAATTATAATTTTTCAAAGAAAAAAAATAATCAAAGAATCAATTTCCTTTTCGCGAACCAAACGAGGCCTAATTGCGACGGTCGTTGATTTTCAAAGTGGAATATTAAATTTATTCTTATTTTATATGGGGAGGTATAAATTTTATTTTTAAAAACTATAATAAATTAAGAACAATTTTAATAACATACCTTGCAAATTTGGAGACATTGTAAATTTTTTTTTTTGGTAATTACAGTTCCCTAATTTTATGCACAACAAGAGAATAGATTAACGAAAAACTACATCAAATCCTACCGTCTTTTTTTTATCATATATAAAAGATCTGAATTATATCTTTATTCTAAAATTGGTCTTTTTTTTACTTTTAGTTTGTACAAAAGAATATTATGTAATTAAATTTGTTCAACTATAATTTAGTTTAATTATCAAAATATCAAAACTATATATATATATATATATATATATATATATATATATATATATATATATATATATATATATATATATATATAATTTTAGAATCAAAAAAAAAAAAAAAAATTTAGCATCATTTTGTCAAGTCAAGTGGAGTTACCCTATAGTCGAATCTTAATTTCTAATAACCAAGTTAAGCTCAGTTATAAATTTTTACACTTGGCATAATAATAATGAATCTTTATGTCAAAAATGCATTATTGGTACTTTTTTCTTTACTATTTTGATAATTATTTATACAAACTATATTTTGTCTTATCCATTATTTGTCGATTACAGATTTACAATGTCAAGTCAATATCAAAAGATGTTTTATTTTGATAATGGAGATTCTAACTTAGTTTTAAATTGGTGCTATTTCAGTGTAAGAATTTGTAATTGAGCTTGACTCGGTCATAACAAATTAATATGTAGCTGAATTTGTTCTCAATGGTAACTTGGTTGACTCGATGGTAACTCGAACGTGACTCACTAAAATGATGCTAAAATGAAGGGGAAAAAAATAATCATAAAATGATATTTTTGACATTTTGATAATTAAACTCAACTATAGTTCAACAAATTTAATTTTATGGCCTTCTTTGCTACAAACTAAAAATAAAATGTCAATTTCAGAATAAAAGTATTGTTGGAATCCTTTATAGAAATAAATACACTAAGTTGATGGGCTCCGCACTTGTTTAAGTACTTTAAAATATTCAACACTATATAATGCCATCGAAAAAACACACACACTATGTAATGCAAAAAAAAAAACTAACACACGTAAATTATAAATTCTTCATATACATACAAGTTTTCATCTTTAAATTTACAAAACGTAGAGACCGAATCCAAGTAAAGTAGGAATCCATCGATCTATTTTGGAATTGTAGTTACAAGAAGTGGATAAAATTTAATTCAGTTTTTGATTCAAATAATAAGCACAAGTAAAATAATATTTTCATTTCTACACCAATACCGATACATCTATACTTGTATAATGTTCAGCTTCACCATAAATTTTTTCTTTCTAAATATATTCTTACATATGTTTACTAATTAAAATCGTTCATTAAAGTTACTAGAGACAACTAGGCAATTACGAGAGTTGTCATTTAGTTTTTCTAAATAGTCTTACATGTATAAGATAATATATATAATATAATAATAATAAATTAATAAATTTAGAATAATTAAGGTGCCTTTTTCTAGTCTTTCTAAGTAGTCTTAATAAAGATTAGAAATAATTACAATAGCCTTTTATCTTCCTAATAATAATCTATAAAATATGTATTTTTTTTTTAAATTTCACGCACACACACAATTGGGGGACTCGAACGTTGTCTCCGCTCTAATACCACTAGGCTAGAGAGCTCGGACATAAAAATATGTATTTTAATAATAATATATAAAATATGTACAATACACGTGCATATATACTAGTAGAGCTTAATGATTTATGGTCTATTTGGTAAATCTTAAGTGGAGAAAGATTTAAATTTGCACTTTTAAGGATGTAAAGTATATGTAAATGCATGTACTTTCTTGTCCCCTAGTATCGGACAAATGTATTTGGTTAAGATAAAAAAATAAGAAAGTAAAAAAATAAGAAAATATATTATAATAATAAAAATTAAGATAATTAGTTTAATAAATAAAAATGAATAGTAATTATAATTAATTAAAAGTTTTGCTTAACTAATTATTTTTTCTAATATATAATAAAATATATACATTATCTCAAATAATAGTTAATTAATTACTAATAATTAGATAATTTGAAAAACTTGGTACAAATCTAGAAAGTACGTACACATCCAAACTTTTTGATCTTGTCGTTTCGGACACGCATAAAAAAAGTCAACAAATGCCTATGGGACGCTCTCTATGGACAATTATACGTCATGTCTTTCGTGTCCTTATTTACCGTATCATGTCGCATTCAGGGTCATACAACATATGCCCAAATCTAAGTACAAAATTTAATATAAGTAAACTTCATTATACTAAAAACTAACACTAATTAAGAAGAATTTATATTTAAAATGTTAACTAAATATTAATAAATTATTGATTAAATCCAATTGTTGATAGTTTTAAATATATATATATATATATATATATATATATATATATATATATATATATATATAATACTTACTCGAACACAAAGTAGAAAGCAATGTAGTTGCCAGCATAAGTAGGCGTGTTTCTGAAACAAGACTCGTATCCGTATTCTTGTTAAAACATTGAATACTTGAATCAAATTATGAAACAAGACTCGTATGCCCACTTCTTCTCACTCCGTCCACATCCAGCCAGATCATATATTTACCAAACGTTGCAGTATTATAAAAAGTGGGCATGTTTCAAGCGAAAAACCAAATTCAAAGAACACTTGCATGTTACCAAACACCAACTTAAAATGTTCTAATTAAGAGTTTTATCAAGTGATCATCCATAGATATGCTGCTTGCTTATTTTAATTAGCTGATTCCTCCATTCATATATTTGCATTGACAAGTAGAGTATTCTTACAGACACAAATTTAGGATATTAACATCATCCACCTAAAATCCAACCAAATTAACACAGCATTCTCTTTACACTTACCCCTACTAACCTGAGTCTTACACCTCTTTACATATGTACACACACACATATATAATGCAATCTGGATGAGTTTCTCATACCAAACATCTGTACCACGGTTCATGAACATGGCCCGAGACCGTCGCAACAACAATCAACACCTTAGCTGCCTTCACAACTCGGTCCAAAAGAATACTTGCCCCAACGCGTCGCAGCACCACATCCGCCTGTTTCACGCCTTTTTCCCCGCTGCCTCCCAGCACAAGTGCTCGCGCGGCTAGATATATGGAACGAGACACCTTCAGAAAGACGGCATCATTGCTCTGCAAACTCCTTGTAAGCATCCTCGCAATCATTTCCTTGAGGCCCTGAAGCTTTGCGTCGGAAGATGAGCCTGCTATTGCATCGACGATCTCTTCTATGCCCAAATCTGGTTTGCTGTCCAAAAGCTGAAAGAGTCTTTCATAAGTATCAGAGATGGTGCTTTCCATCTCTGATGGAGAGGCAACCAACTTCTCACTGAGAAGAATCTGCCGAAGCACCAACATGCTGCATTTCAAGATCAAAACATAATTAGAAGACTAGTCTCTGATAAAAATTAATAACTTCAGGAGAGGAGAAAAGCTGGTGACATTACCTTGTCGAAACAACAATAATTTGTTGTAGTTGGCTCTGCACCGACCTCAATCTCAAAACATTTAGTTCAAGAGTCTCGGGCACTGTTTCCTTCGTCAACCCCTCTATGCCACTTGCAAGTTTCAACAAGCCAAGTCTCAACAAAATGTCGAGCTTCTCCCCACTGCATTCTGGTTTTTCATCATCACCTGTTTCAAAAAATACAAGATCACGATTTTGTTCAATTGTAGGTCGTAGACATTTAACAGTAATGCAAATCAGGCAAATAAGTTTCACGGACATAAGCCCCTAGTTAAGGTATGCACCTGAATCATCCGAGGCAAAACTATTTCTTCCCGCTAGTGGAATGCTACCACCTGTTCGAAGGGCCGTACCAATTGGAAGACCCTGAAAGTAAGATGTGGAGTCAGCAATCTTTCTTAACCATGCAAACTAAAAGCAAATATGTGAATCTGGGACCTACATGGCTTGATGTTGGAGGTGAGAGAGAGTTAATATGTTCATTCCACTCCTCTTCGGTACTGCTCCCTAAGGATGAAATCCACTGCACAGTTAACGGAAGGGAGGCTGCCACTGGAGGTCCATAACGCTCGGCAAATGCCTTCTGCAAATACTCCATTCCTGCAGATCCTTTTATAATTGGTTCCATCATCTGTATGCGCGCTCTGCTAATTTCTTTCTTGAGCGTCTGTCAAGGAGAAAAACAATTTGTTGATCCAAATGTGTTCTCTATACAAAATAAAAATATGGCCAAATTGTTGCTACAACAACATAGTTTGGTGAAGATGAAATACAGGTGCTAGTTCCTTGAGTTAGGTTTACTGCATGGAAAGTAGCAAGTACCTGTATCTCCTCCAGCACAAAGCGAAGACCCTTGATTACGGCAATAAAAAAGTACTTTATCTCTTTGCCATCAGATCGAGCCAAAGATGCCAATTCGTTCAACAATTCATTGTGGGCCTTCTTCATCTCAGCTTCTTTTGCAGGTGCAGACAATTTCTGCACCATGACAAGCGCATACTCCATAATCCTTCCAAGATATTCTGTATCTTGAGTGCCTGACTCGAGTAGCTTGAATGAGAAAAAAAAGGAAAATGTTAATTTAAGAAAATTGCATAATCCTTCCAAGATATTTGATATCTTGGGTGACAGACTCGAGTAGCTTGAATGAGAAAGAAAAGGGGAAAATGTTAATTTAAGAACAATTGATAACAAAAGTATTGCTGGAGGAGCTGAAAAAAATAGTAGAACAAAACCAAATACATTGCTACATCCTCCCAATAATTTGCCACCACACCCCAATTCAACTGAATTATGAAGGAAATAATTGTTGTTAAACATCATCATGTAAGCTATATAAATTTACCTGAGACAGAATGTCAAGGTCAATACTGTCAAGAATCTCTTTCTTCCAATTTTGTGGAGCCATTTCACTTAATTCATCCCTCACCTCCTTAACAAGACCCACAATTCGACTATAATCAGAAGAATCTTCCTTCAAAGAATCAATGATCCCGTCCCAGAATGCCTTCTCCATAGTCTCTTTAATTTTTGACTGCCAAACAGAAGCGAAAAAAAATTCAGAACATAAATTTGCAGAAAAACAAAAAAAATACAGAAATTTTTGTGTGGAGAAACAAAATTTGGTGAAATTCTCCCAGGATACCAAGTTTCAGAAATTTGGTTGGAGGAGTCCCAACTTGCCAAACCCAATGACGTTTCCATTGTTTTCTTTTCAACAACAAAAAAAACGTGACATGGTCTGGCGTTCTCGTCACTAACTTACCAAACCGTCTAGTGTTTCTGTCACCAACACCACAGACGTCTGGCGTTTTAGTTGTTGATAAAAAAAATCACCAAAACGCCAAACCCAATGGCGGCGTATAACCACAAAATATTTAGCTCACAAACGCCGTCAAATTCAATTGCTTTAACCAAACCACTAAGCACATCCCAAATCCGAATAGGCCAAAAAGAACACCCAAACCTTACAAAGATTCTCACTCAAACAAATAAACCACCAAAATAAACTGCTCCCCATCCAAAATAATTAATCTCAATGACGTTTCAATTGTTTTCTTTTCAACAACAAAAAACGTGACATGGTCTGGCGTTCTCGTCACTAACTCACCAAACCAGTCACTAACTCACCAAACCGTCTAGTGTTTCTGTCACCAACACCCCAGACGTCTATCATTTTAGTTGTTGATTAAAAAAATATTCACCAAACCCAATGGCTGTGTATAACCAACAAAATATTTAGCTCACAAACGCCGTCAAATTCAATTGCTCTAGCCAAACCGCTATGCACATCCCAAATCCCAATAGGACAAAGAAAACCCAAACCTTACAAAGATTCTCACTCAAACAAAATAAACTGCTCCTCATCCAAAATAATTAATCTCCATTACTAAAATAATTATATCCCCGACCTTCAATCTCCATAAGATCATTTAGTCCACAATAATCTCCTGGAAAAAAAAAATCAACCACCATAACGTTAGACCGTCTGGCATGTTGGTGACAGAAACGCCAGACCATCTGGGGTGTTGGTTTGAGAAATGCCAGACCGTCTGGCGAGTTGGTGACAAAAACGCTAGACCGTCTTGCATTTTTTTGTGGTTGAAAAAAACAATGGAAACTCCATTGGGTTTGGCAATTTGAACTTTCTCCAACCAAATTTCTGAAACTTGGTATCCTGGGGAGAATTTCTCCAAATTTTGTTTCTCGACACAAATTTCTAAAAAAAAAATATGACCACCTTGAAAGCCCTCTTATGTTCTAAACCTACAGTGGTTTGCAGAAAAAGCAGCTAACCTTGAGACCAGTTTCTTCTTTATCAGTTGAAGTACTCCAACCACCATGAACAATCTCATTCACCAGCACTTCATTCTCTGTTGGCGGCTGTCTGCTATTTGCGCAACTGAACTCAGCACTCAGACTCTGGGTTTTTGTTCCAACTTTTACTGGAGAAGAAGCATTCCCAAATAAAGAACGAACCACATGGCTGGACCTTCCATTGCTCTCAGAATCCATATGCTGCACAGAAGAACTGGATGGTGACAGTGACGGTACTTGAGCAACAGGGCTAACGGAAGGAGGCCCAGTATCCTTTTCTTCAAAGAATTTAGATCGTGTTTCTGATAAAGCAGACTCCATCCGTACAACTCCTGCACTACCACCCAGATGCAACACTTTCTCTCTTAGGAGTTTCTGGTCTTCAGTAACCTAGGAACATCACAGTAAAATGAAGTAACAGTTAAAACTAAGCAAATTATCTGTGAGAATATTGTGGCAGATGAGCTATAACAGTTTCATGGATTAAAGCGAGTGAGAAAGAAATGTTCTGCAAATACAGCAGGATCACTAGTAGCTCTTGTAATCTCAACAGACAGAGTAGTACCTGTTTCTGAACAGCCTTCATATCATGAGTAAGATCACATGTTTGCCCTCCTGAAGTAAGTTTGCATGTCTGCATCATGGAGAGCTCAAGTTGGCAGGCTGTTCTTACAAGATCATCCTCCAATGATCTTGCATCTTTAATCTTCCAGACCACAAAGCAATAGAGATAAGAACGCCATGCGGCGTCAAAAGCTGACAGCTGGCTTCTAAAGGTGTGCTTGCGAGGTAAACTGACAGAAGATTCTTGGTGGTCACAATCATCAGACATGAAATCAGGGGATGACAGCCTAGACAAGCAACCATCCAATATGATTTTGACCATCAGCTCAAATTCCCTAACAAAATTTGCAGCTGAATCCCTAAGTGCAACTTCGCGTTCCCCCTGTCCACTGAAAACAGCATTTGGATGACCCAGTATCATGTAGGCGCAGAGTACTACTCTCACTGGATACCTCGACAGTTTATTCGATTGCAAATTCCTTAATTCTCTATTTGAGCCTTTCTTTGCCACTCCCCTGGTCCTCGTTGCCCTGTTAGGTGTAGTTCTTTTGATTGGAGATGCTAGGCGTTTCAGCAGATGATCTATATTTTCAGGGTTTGGGTTCGATGAACTAGATAGCTGAGTAAGAAAAAACCGGCTCTCCAACCTATCAAGCAAAGCTTTTACAGCCTGAAGTGTTGCGGCTGACTCTATACGGAGAGCAAGTTGTTCAAATGGCATAGACTTTGCAACTTTCTCGTTGATTCCAAGAGCTGCATATGATTTGGCCAGAGAAAAAGTGGTCTTACTCAATCTCACAAACTGCCTCCAGCACCTGACATCCACATACACAAACTTTTAAACAAAACTATCCTCATATATACCTGGCACATCATTAAATAACCGAAGACCTTACCGTGCTAGTTTTCTAGCGAGAACGTCTCCGTGCTTGTTCCAGATAATGTGAGCAGAACTTTGAGGGCTTCCTCTCTGTCTCAGATACTCTGCCCTCTGTCGCCTTGCCTGTTCAAAAAAATTAATGTAATGACAACAAGCAAAAACACATCTTTGTGCTCTGCATTCATCGACTTGCCAAAGTCAATGAAACCGAAATTTTGTTCGTCTCAAGGTATACCAAATGGCACTTACAAAGAGATCAATTAGATTTAAGCATGCACATCAAAGTGCAATATAAATCAAATATGGATACTGTTGAAGGGATGTGAGTTCAGGGGGGAGGGCTTACCCTTTGAAGGCGATTTTCCAACTTTTCTTTCAGGTTTCTCCTCTCACTTTCTCTTCGATGGTATACATTTTTTGCTACTCGACGAACCTGCATTACCCTGGCATGCACCCTTGTTTTTTCTTCCTCCAACAATCTCAACCTCTTCTTTTCAGCAGCAACTCTCTTCTGAAAAATTGCAGAGCGAACACATTCTTTATACTTGTTTTCTCGAATCATCCTCTGTGTTAGTAACCTAGCCTTTCTTTCCTGTACAGCTGCACGTCTCTGCATGTGATCCTTAAGCAAGCGCATACGATTTGCCTCAGCTTGCTGCACACGAGATTCAACTCTCGTGCCCAGCTCTTCACGTTCCTTCTCATAACGGATTTCAACACCAGTTTTAGCAGCTTGTCGTAATTCATCCAGCCTAGCTAATCTCATCTGTGCCTTTGTAAGAAGGTTCAACCTATAATCATAAAAGGAAGAAGAAAAACAAATTTGTCAGTGGACAAAAAAAAAATGACAAAACTAAGGCGAAGGAACCTCCTAGCCAATTTCAACAGACACAATTTCATATCCCGAAGCTAATGTAAATGTTTACTTACAGTAGTACATTGTAAAGTAACAATAGAACTACTTACGGACACAATATATCGCCATCGTTGTCATTGCATTAGGTTTACTAGTGATACTAACAGAGAGGAAAAGTGTGTTGGAAAAAAGGGTAAATCAATCCCGATTCATGACCCAAACAAAATGCTTCAAATGTAAGATGAAGGATCTCAGTATTTCAATGTGACAAGAATAAAGCTCCAATATAGGTATATGATTGAACAAGAAACTACAAATAACTCAGATTTCAGTATTTCACGCTGACTAGATCAAAGCTTCAGTATAGGTATATGGTTGAACAAGGAACTATAACATGAGCAGACACAAGATATTTGTTTGAACAGCATAATACCTTTTCTGCTCAGCTGCATTAAGCTTTGCTTCAAGCCGCTGCCCAAGATCGTCTTCTTGAGATGACCATGACGGGCTCCTTGGTTTCGGCCTTGCCTTGCTCGACAACCACTCGTGAAATTGCTGTCCAAAGAAACACATCTCAGTAACAATACATAGTAGCATCGAAACCAAAAAAGAAGCAGCCATGAACCAGTAAGAGAGAGACGGCCCTGACAGATGAGTTATGCTATCTTCGAACTAACTAATAGAATCATTACAACAGATTGTTCAAGACAAGACCCAACTGCTAATAAACCCAAACTCTTAGACATTTGGCACAGTGACAGGAACTTCAATATCGCAGTAATATAGATAAATGAACCCCAACACTTCATCAAAATGAGTTTTGGCTTTGATACCTAAGTATAACACATACTAGTAGCCAGGTTTTCATTCATGAAAGGATGAATAAAGGATCATCCTTTAGAAGGTCCAAGGCACAAAATACAAACTTTGCTGAAAGCATCAGTATTGTGCAAGAGCCTCAGAAAACAATACAAATAAGGTTAAATTACCCTAATGGTACCCCAACTATAGCGTTCGAACATTTTTGGTGCATTAACTTTTCACTGCTCAATTTTGCCACCAAACTTTATAAATTGCTCTTTTAAAGCACATTTCGTCAATTTTTGAAATACATCGAGACTACTTCAAAAGAATATCTAACAATAAAAGTATTTAAATTGTACTTTTGTACTACAAGAATGTTTTTGAAGTGGTCTCGATGTGCTTCAAAAATTGAAACAAGATGCTTCAAAAGAACGATTTATGAAGTTTGGATGCCAAAATTGAAGGTTTCAAAAATGTCCGACGTTATAGTTGTGGTGTCATTAGGATAATTTAGCCTACAAATAAAATTCACAAACGCGCGCACGTGCGCACATTTTTTTAGTATTGTGTAAGATTCTCAGATAAACCATACAAATAAAATTCACACACACCCCAACACACACACACACACACACACATATATATATATATATATATATATATATATATATATATATAAGAAAGGCTAGCTAGCTACTCAAGCTCAGCCAAGACACAAAATACAAACTTTGCTGAAAGCAACAGTATTGTGTAAAATTCTCACACACACACACACACATAGAGAGAGAGAGAGGCGCGATCCGCATCCCCTCACTTTTGCATCTCTCATGCATCCCCTCTTTCACATCCACTGGATCTTATTTAAGTCATCTAATCTTAACAGTTGCAAAATCAACGGTTAAGATTAGATGACTTAAACAAAGATCCAACGGGTGTTATCACGGGGATACATGGGGATGCAAAAGTGAGGGGATGTTGATCCCTCCTCAAGAAGAAATAAGCAGTATATTTGACAACAAATAGAAGACAAATAAAATCCACAAAAGTGAAAGGAGAAAAAAAATAGACTAAATTACAACTTAATACCCTCAACTATTTACGTTTTTCAACTTAATACCCTCAACTTTGATAGGTACTAACTTAATACCCTTTCCCAACTAATACTTTCAGTTTGCTACCCTCCGTCAATGCAACGTTAAATTTTTCATTAAAAAATAAATAACTTCCTAAAATACCCCTCTCCTTCTCTCTTTTCCATTCACCCACCCCTTCCCGCACCTGGCTGTGCCACTCCCCCCATGCGTCGCCACCCAGCCCCCCACCTTGCGAACCCCGCCACAACGCCTCCCTTCGGCTGCGCCCCGCCATCCCCTTCCCGGACTGCACTGCCGTCCCCGGTCCCCGCCCCCTCCAGCTGCGCGCACAGCCGCCCACAACGCCCCCCTCCGGCCGGAGCAGCGCCCCCGCCCCTGCCCCCGCGCCCCCCTCCGGCTGCTGTTGCAACTGCCGCTGCTGCGACTCCCACCGACTCCCCCCCACCCCCCCCCCCCTTCTCCAGCCTCCGGCTGTGTGCCCCGTCGCCCTCCGGTTGCACGCTCGGCCTCCTCCTCCCCCCTCCTGTTGCGCGCCCGCGCAGCAACCGACTGCTGCTGCTGTTGCCGCTGCTACTAGTCGCTGCTTCGACGCCCCCCCCCCCCCCCCCCCTTTCCTTTTTTCCCTCCGGACTGCCAGCGCCGGAAAGAGAAGGGGGGCTAAGGAAGAGAGATGGGGGAGAGAGAATGGAGGTGGGTAATTTTGTCATTTCAGGTCTCCATTTAACACCGTTAGGGCAAAAATGGGGGGAGGGTAACTTGATGTCTATCAAAGTTGAGAATATTAAGTTGAACAATTTGAATAGTTGAGAGCATCAAGTTGTAATTTAGCCCAAAAAAAAATATTATCGCCAAAGAGAAAGAGAAGAACATGAACCACCACACAGAAAAATAATAACAATAGTAAAGTAAGGAAACATTGATAGAATTTAACATATGAATAGAGTCGAGAAACAAAATTTCCACTTTTGTGTTGAGAGTTCCTCCAAGAAAAATATCTGGGCCCATAATATTACTATATGAAGCACTTCAAACAGAGTTGAGAATGAACAACATGAAAAAGAAAGAAAAAGAGAAAAAAAAAATTACCAAGAAAATTAACACCTAATACCAAGAGAATTAACACACACACACATATATAAAGAAGAAATAAGCAGTATATTTGACAACAAATAGAAGAAAAATAAAATCCACAAAAGTGAAAGGAGAAAAAAAAATATTATCGCCCAAGAGAAAGAGAAGAACATGAACCACCACACAAAGCAAAAATAATAACAATAGTAAAGTAAGGATACATTGATAGAATTTAACATGTGAATAGAGTCGAGAAACAAAATTTCCACTTTTGTGTTTAGAGTTCCTCAAAGAAAAAAAAAATATCTGGGCCCATAATATTACTATATGAAGCACTTCAAACAGAGTTGAGAATGAACAACATGAAAAAGAAAAGAAAAAAAAAATTACCAAGAAAATTAACACCTAATACCAAGAGAATTAACACTAATTACTGCAAAAGAAAAAGAAGAAAAATGAAGTGTGTCAGAGATGCATAACAAGAGGCTACTAGACCAATTTTAGGATTATAAAATAAATCAGCACCATGAAAATTTACTCAATAGCTCACAAAAGTTGCGATTTTATAATTAAGAAAAGAAAAAATCACACCTTTTTCTTCCAAGAAAGCCAAATAACAATAATACCAAGAGAACTAACACCAATTACTCCAAAAGCGATGATTATGCCAAAACCCTCACATAAATCCGAAAAAGAAAATTCCAATTTCTCCACAAAAATACCCCAAAGATGCAATTTTATCACTTAAAAACTCAAAAAGATTGGATCTTTTTGCAAGAAAGCACAAACCTGTCTACGTAGATCGGCTTCCTTGAGCTTGGCCTCGATCTCCTCAACGCTGGCGGGGCCGCCCCCGCCCCTCCCTTCCAGAAGCCGCCTCCTAATCCTGAGCGGCACCTTCGCCGGAGAATCCCCGGTCGGGAACTCCAGAGCCACCGCTGCTCCGCCCTTATCCGGCGACTCGGCGTCCATGGGCGGAAATCGGGAGAGATTTTTGGTGGATTTTTTCGAAAGATTTTGGAGATTTTGAGAGGAAAGAGGAAAGGAGAAGAGTTATGACTTTGGGTTTTTTTTTCGCTGGAATTATTCGTTATTTATTTATAGGTGCTTTTGTGTAAATTTTGGGTTGGAAAGTTTATCATCTATCTATCTATCAGTGGAAGTTGACGGCGTTAAGCAACGGATCGATTGATGTCCTTATCTGACTTTTACTTTGTCAAACGTTCACCCAACCTCTTTTGTTTCTTTACCAATATGCCCTTTCTGTTAGAGTAATGACACCTAAATTAGGGTTTATTTACCTAATAATAATAATAATAGTAATATATTATTATTATTATTATTATTATTATTAGTAGGAGGGAGAAATTGGACGTTCGAAATGGCATCCTATTAAGTTATTTTATTTCTCTATATTATTATTATTATAAATATATTATTGCTTTAACGGATCCAATGATAAGAAAATCTTTCTTTTGACACTTTAGTTTCCGTCATCTAACTCCGAGTAAAAACAAAATTCCATTTTTTTTTTGAAAATTTTGTTAATTTTTTGACGGTTTAGAGAGATGAAAATAAATTCTTGACATATGGTCGAGAAAATATTGTTGGAGTGGGTGGGATTCCCAACCTATGTGGAGAAGATCCCGGAGTGCGACGAGCGCCGTCCGATGTCGGAGAAGCTCGGGAGTAGCTGTTACTGCTGCTGCTGCCCCAAAGGGGGTTCTGGACCAAGTCTGCCGAGTTCGGGCCGAACTCGGTCCCAGGCCGAGTTCTGGCCGAACTCGGTCTGGCCGTTCCAGGGTTTGGCCATCCAGTGCTGGTTGTCCCACACAGAGTTATGGCCGAACTCTGTGTGTCGGGGGGCTGAAGCGGATTTCAGGATGAGTTTTCATCATTGGATTTAATCCAACGGTCCAGGTTGGTTGCGGGATTAGGGAGATATATTGAGTTTTCTCAACCCTAATTCATTATCGTATTATCGCATTGGACAACACAAGTTTGAGAGAGAAGGAGGCAAGAGTGCCATTACAACTTCGGAGAAGAAGACGGAGGATCGAAGGTCGTTTTCGAAGGAGATCGTGTTTCGGGTAATCTCTACTCGTCGTTCTCGTTCTTCGTAGCCTTGTAATCATTGTTCTTATCTCTGAGTGTTGTGGGGATCCGATTTGGATCGGGAGGAGTTTGTAGAGGGTGTATTTCTTCTATTCCATTAGTGGAGGCTTCTCAGGGTTGGACTCCGATCGTTCCGTGGTTTTTCCCGCAAGGATTTCCACGTCAAAAATTCTCTGTGTCTGCGTGGTTGTTTTTGTGTGCTTGTTTTTGGGTTCGTGCGTTGTTTTGCTCGGTCCTCTCGCAGGTACTCTCCGGTTTGGGAAAAGGTTTTCGCGCTTCTTTTCCAACAGAGTGGTATCAGAGCCAGGTTCAAAGGGTGTCAGGAGTTGACAGAGGAACCAGAGAGGAGAGATGGACGCGAAGCTGGTGCGCATGGTGAACCTTAATGGCACAAACTATCATTATTGACGGAGCAAGATGAAGGATTTGCTATTTGTCAAGAAGCTGCATCTACCTGTGTTTGCAACCGAGAGGCCCAGTGATAAATCCGAGGAGGACTGGAAGTTCGAGCACATACAGGTGTGTGGGTACATACGGCAGTTTGTTGATGAGAACGTGTACAACCACGTTGCCAATATTGAGCACGCGAAGACGTTGTGGGATAAGCTGGAATCCTTGTATGCGAAGAAGACCGGGGTAAACAAGTTGTTCCTGATCCGAACGATGATGGGTCTGCGGTACAAGGATGGGGCGTCTATTACGGATCACTTGAGTGATTTCCAGGACGTGGTTGACCAGCTATCTTCTATGGGAGTCAAGTTCGACAACGAAGTTCAGGGACTGTGGCTGCTGTGTACCTTGCCAGACTCGTGGGAGACCGTACGAGTATCTATGATCGCTTCTGCTCCAGAGGGCATGGTCAGTCTGGAGTTTGCCAAGAGCGGGGTGTTGAATGAAGAGATGCGGAGACGTTCTCAGGGCACTTCATCCACATCCCACCACTCAGAGGCACTTGTTTCAGAGAGCTGCGGAAGGGGCAAAAGCAGGGGTCCAGGTGGTGGCAGAGACAAGAGCAGGGGGAAGTCCAAGGGTCGGTACGAGGACTCAGAGTGTTATCATTGCGGTAAGAAGGGCCATATCAAGCGGAATTGTTTCGCTTGGAAGAAGGAGAAGAAGGGCGACAAGGGGAAGCAAGAAGAGAACACTACAGCGGCGGCCTCGATGCATGGAGGCGATGTGATCGTCGTAGGTGATGAGGTCATTACTAACCTCGCCTGCGATGACAATTCTTGGCTGGTGGACTCAGGGGCTTCAGCACATGTATCTCACAATAGGGCACTGTTTGCCACTTACACGACAGGCGACTGTGGCGTGTTGAAGATGGGCAACGGAGATGTGTCGAAGGCGGTTACCGTTGGAGATGTGCATTTGAGAACGAAGACGGGTGCGGTTCTTGTTCTCAAGGATGTTCGTCATGTCCCTGATATCCGTTTCAACCTGGTGTCGGTTGGAAGGTTGGATGACGAGGGATTCTTCAGTCTCTTCGGGAATAGTCAGTGGAAGCTTTCCAGAGGTTCGATGGTGATTGCCAGAGGAAGCAAGAAGTCCGGTCTCTACTATATGGAGGGGAGCGCAGAGGGGGCACAGGAGGTGAATGCAGTCAGTGACGCGTCTACCGAGCTGTGGCACAGGCGGCTCGGCCATATCAGCGAGAAGGGGATGAGCTACTTGGTGAACAGGAAAGTGATTCCGGGGCTCAAGTCTACAAAGTTGGAGAAATGCACGCACTGTTTGGCTGGGAAGCAAAGTAGGGTGTCTTTCCAGAGTCACCCAAGTTCGAGGAAGCCGGCGTTGCTCGAGTTGATTCACTCGGATGTCTGCGGTCCTATGAAGGTAAAATCTCTTGGTGGTGCTTCTTACTTTGTGACTTTTATTGATGACTGTTCCAGGAAGGTTTGGGTCTATGCCTTAAAGACCAAGGATCAGGTGCTGCCTACTTTCAAGGAGTTTCAGGCCTCCGTTGAAAGGGAGACGGGCAAGAAGTTGTTGTGTGTTCGGTCCGACAATGGCGGCGAATACATCGGTCCCTTTGATGCGTATTGCAGAGAGCAAGGGATACGACACCAGAAGACTCCGCCAAAGACACCTCAGCTCAATGGTGTAGCGGAGCGCATGAACAGGACACTGATGGAGAGGGTGCGGTGTTTGCTGTCAGAAGCAAACTTGCCGGGCAGTTATTGGGGTGAGGCTCTTCTCACAGCTGCTTATATTATTAATTTGTCTCCTAGTGCTCCTTTGCAGGGTGATGTGCCTGACAAAGTATGGTACGGCAAGGAGCCGTCATACAGTCACCTGCGGGCGTTTGGTTGTAAGGCCTTCGTGCATGTACCGAAGGACGAGAGGACCAAACTTGAGCCGAAGACGAGGCGATGCGTCTTTGTCGGCTACGGTCGGGATGAGTTTGGCTATAGACTCTACGACCCAGTGGAAGGAAAGCTCTACAGAAGCAGGGACGTGGTGTTCGTCGAGGATCAGACCATGACCAACACTCAGGATTCCGAGACGCCTTCTGAGGCTGAGGAATTGCCTGAGTTAGAGTCATTTCGCTTCGAGCAGTTTCCAGAGGACATCGCAGAGGATCCAGTTATGGGGGAGCCGGTACATGGAGTTGCTCCCAACCTTGATCATCAGCCTGCTGATGGTGGTCATGGTGTCCCTCAGGAGGATGAGCATGCCGGAGAGGTAGTTCCTGAAGGGGAGGAGGCTGTCGGTATACAGCCAGCACCAGTGGCTCCACTGAGAAGGAGCAACAGGGATCGTCGACCATCTACGAGATACTCGCCGGATGAGTATGTGCTACTGACTGACGGGGGAGAGCCCGAAAGTTTCACAGAGGCTATGGAAGACGAACACAGGCAGGAGTGGATGGTGGCTATGCAGGAGGAGATGAGTTCCTTGCACACCAATTCTACTTATGATCTGGTGCGGTTGCCAAAGGGCAAGAAGGCTTTGAAGAATCGATGGGTGTTCAGAGTGAAGCAGACGGATGATGCTACTCGCCCTCGATACAAAGCGAGGCTGGTAGTCAAGGGCTACGGTCAGCGGAAAGGCGTGGATTATGATGAAAACTTTTCGCCTATCGTCAAGCATTCGTCTATTCGGGTGGTGCTAGCATTAGCAGCCAGTTTCGACTTGGAGGTCGAGCAGATGGACGTGAAGACGGCGTTCCTCCACGGTGATCTTGAGGAGGAGTTGTACATGGAGCAGCCGGAGGGATTCTGTGAGAAGGGCAAGTCACATTTGGTCTGCCGGTTGAAGAAGAGCTTGTATGGTCTGAAGCAGGCTCCGAGGCAGTGGTACAGAAAGTTCGAGTCGTTTATGGGAGAGCATGGTTATGCACGGACGACGTCGGACCATTGTGCATTTGTGAGGTATTTTGTCGATGATGATTTTATCATCTTATTGCTCTATGTTGATGATATGCTATTAGTGGGTCGGAATGCCACTAGGATAGCGGAGTTGAAGCGCCAACTGGGCGCGGCCTTCTCTATGAAGGATTTGGGCACAGCAAAGACTATTCTTGGGATGGAGATCAGCCGAGAGAGAGAGTCCAAGCTGCTACACTTGTCCCAAAAGAAGTACATTCACCGGGTACTTCAGCATTTCGGGATGGACGGGTCGAAGAAAGTGAGTTCCCCCCTCGCGGCTCACTTTAAGTTCACTGAGGAGCAGTGTCCATCTACCGAGGACGAAAAGGAAGATATGGAGCGGGTTCCATATGTTTCAGCTGTGGGAAGCCTTATGTATGCCATGGTGTGTACGAGGCCAGATATTGCTCATGCAGTTGGTACGGTTAGCAAGTATCTTTCGAATCCTGGAAGGGTACACTGGAATACGGTCAAGTGGATTCTACGATATCTTCAGGGCACTGCTGGTTGGAGACTTTCCTTTGGTGGTGACGAGCCGAAGCTGGTTGGGTATACCGACGCTGATATGGCTGGAGATGTAGACACGAGGCGATCGACTTCAGGCTACGTGATGATGTTTGCGGGAGGAGCAGTGTCGTGGCAGTCGCGGTTGCAGAAGTGTGTTGCCTTGTCGACGACGGAGGCGGAATACATTGCGGCGACGGAGGCTTGCAAGGAGCTGTTGTGGATGAAGAAGCTGTTGCAGGAAATGGGACTGAAGCAAGAGCAGTATACTTTGCTTTGCGACAGTCAGAGTGCTATCCATCTTGTGAAGAATCAGACGTTTCATAGCCGGTCCAAGCACATCGAGACTCGGTATCATTGGATACGGGATGTGGTTGAGAAGAAGGACGCGGAGCTTGAGAAGGTGCATACAGATGACAACGGAGCTGATATGTTCACGAAGATTCTACCAAGGGGGAAGTTTGAGTACTGCAGGCAGATCGTCGGGATGACGACGTCCTCCCCATAGTTGTGAAGGGGGAGATTTGTTGGAGTGGGTGGGGTTCCCAACCTATGTGGAGAAGATCCCGGAGTGCGACGAGCGCCGTCCGATGTCGGAGAAGCTCGGGAGTAGCTGTTACTGCTGCTGCTGCCCCAAAGGGGGTTCTGGACCAAGTCTGCCGAGTTCGGGCCGAACTCGGTCCCAGGCCGAGTTCTGGCCGAACTCGGTCTGGCCGTTCCAGGGTTTGGCCATCCAGTGCTGGTTGCCCCACACAGAGTTCTGGCCGAACTCTGTGTGTCGGGGGGCTGAAGCGGATTTCAGGATGAGTTTTCATCATTGGATTTAATCCAACGGTCCAGGTTGGTTGCGGGATTAGGGAGATATATTGAGTTTTCTCAACCCTAATTCATTATCGTATTATCGCATTGGACAACACAAGTTTGAGAGAGAAGGAGGCAAGAGTGCCATTACAACTTCGGAGAAGAAGACGGAGGATCGAAGGTCGTTTTCGAAGGAGATCGTGTTTCGGGTAATCTCTACTCGTCGTTCTCGTTCTTCGTAGCCTTGTAATCATTGTTCTTATCTCTGAGTGTTGTGGGGATCCGATTTGGATCGGGAGGAGTTTGTAGAGGGTGTATTTCTTCTATTCCATTAGTGGAGGCTTCTCAGGGTTGGACTCCGATCGTCCCGTGGTTTTTCCCGCAAGGGTTTTCACGTCAAAAATTCTCTGTGTCTGCGTGGTTGTTTTTGTGTGCTTGTTTTTGGGTTCGTGCGTTGTTTTGCTCGGTCCTCTCGCAGGTACTCTCCGGTTTGGGGAAAGGTTTCCGCGCTTCTTTCCCAACAAATATAACAGTAAAAAACAATTGAAACTTTTCTTGACGGTAAAAAAGTTAATAAATCGAACTCGAGTGGATCTTGTGGTTATCGAGGAGAGATATCTGGGTGGCGGAAGATCAGCAGATCCGGATCGAGCCACGGAAACGTATTATTCATTCCAATTATTTGGTAAAAGTTGGAGGCAGTGGAACCAACATGTATGTAATTACAGCATGTACAAAATTTTATACGTATCGTCGAACATCTTAAAAAAAGGGTTAATAAAATTATTTTTTTTTGTAGTGGCATATAACATGGATACTCCAAACTATTTTAGAACATAATATTGTGTAAATGTTGTATCAATATTCTCAGGTTCTATACACATCTATTAGCATAGACTTAACCTTGCCATGAGTTAGTTGTTTGCTTCTCTGTGATACTTGGACGCAGGGCCGGTCCTTAATAATTGATGGCCCTGTGCGAATTTTAAAATGTGGCCCTAAATTTATTTATTCATATTTTTTAAATATATTATTACATGTCTTTATCAAAATCTCTGGAGATGCTCTTGATTGTATATTATAACTGAATATATAGGTAGTTACTAAACAAAATAATTAAAGCACAAATTATCTATATTCAAGCATATTACATAGTATAATAAAGATGTTTTAGATAGAAGACGTACTGACAGTTAAATTGTCTAAATCTGGCTTCAAATTTTTCTGTTGATGAAAACATATAATAAAATGAATAACGATCAATACCCAAATGAGAAGTAATATGTAATCACACAATTTGGAGCCTCCAAGACCTGAGCAGGGCCAGCCCAGGGCACGGACGAGGTGGGCAACGGTCATGGGCCCCCAATTTTGGAAGTCCCGTAATTTTACAATAGACTAGGTATATCAAAAAAAAAAATTAAAGACCCAATCTGGAAACAACAAAAAAGCCGGCGCTCCAATCGAAAAAAATATGATAACTTGATTGATGATTTTGATAGCTTAATTGATGATTTTGCTTTTTAAAATGCTAAAAAAATATTTATGTGAGAAAAATGGCACAAATTTTAGATTTTGTCATAAGTCCTGTAAATCATAGGAATGTAAGACCAAGAGCTCAGGTCTTCGACATCATTATTTTTTAAATAAATACTAAGCATGCACATCCAAATTCTTAAATTATATATATAAAAAAAATTTGATCATTTTGTAAGATTATAAATATGAATTTTAGAGTCAGTAGGGAATAGGAATCCAAAAAATTGGAGGTCTTGGAGGGATTGTAGAATAGGAATTGAGGAAGAAATAGAATTACTAGAAATACAAAATTATAAAACTAACCTTAATATTATTTTGAGGCCCCCAAAAATTGGAGGTCCTGTGCGGCCGCACTATTGGCACGGCCCCAGGGCTGGCCCTGCTTGGACGATTACTTCTCCTAAACCAACCAGTTAGTACCCCTACCTCTTCTTTTCCAACCATCTAGTTGATTAATTATTTGGATTGCACTTTGTGCTCAAATTTTGATTAATTATATTAGTTTCTCGTCTTGCTAGAGCATAATAACTTACATTGTAGGAATATTTTAGCGATTCTCTCCATTCAAAATAAAAAAACTAGTAGATGCTTCTATTATTTTGAAAAACTAAGAGATACCTCCGTTTTGTACGAAATAATTAAAATCTCAGTTAAAATAGTGGTGGTATGTTTTAGTTTTTTAACTGTTCTGTACAAGAATAGGAATATTTCTTAGTTTTAAAAGTAATGGAGATATATGCTACTTTCTATATTTTGAATGGAAACATTTGCTAAAATATTCCTACATATTATTCATTATAGGCTTGGAATAAAATTAGTTTACAGTTTCCTATATATATATATATATTCAAAATATATATATATATATATATATATATATATATATATATATATATATATATTCAATTTAAATTTAAATTTGGTATAATTACTGATCCTTGAATTACCCTATGACTTAAGAATTTTAACTCTGACTTAGTTAAGTTGAAGTTTGATTATGTTGTTGTAAATCTTTTGACTTGCTTATACATATATTTTGATTATATGTGCAAGTGTCTTGTGCATTAGCAAGTACGAGAAGAGGTATCACTAGTGCTTGTTCAATTCTCAAGTATTACTCTACCATAGCTTATTTTACAGACACACACAAAACACACACACACACACACACATATAGAGAAATTTTGACTGGTATTCCACTTTTTTTTACCATATTTACGGTGCATCCCACACAATTACAATAATATGAGGTACCCCCCGCTTTGGACGGAAATCGTCCCCAACTCACGGTCAACCCCTTTGACCAATTTTTTTGACCAAAATACTCCCGTCTTTTTTTCCGTGTCCCCCCATTTTTCGTGGCTGTCCCTCTTGTCACGACCCGCACCCGGATATACGGGTACGAATACGTGGGCCATGCCCAGCCTACGTCGCAGTATCGGCGGTAGAACGATGTCAAGTACCCGATACTAACAACAACATCTAAAAGATCCATGACTATCATGGTACTCATATCACATCACAAATTCTAAGGAAGATAAGACAAAAAAGATAACAATATCACTAGAACAACTAGAATCTACAAAAGGATCATATGAGACAAGAATGAAACAGAGAAAAAATAATAACAAAACTAAAATAACTACCAGATCTAGAACTCCTGGGAGACAACTCACGGTGTCACCCCCAGTTTTCAAATTAG
Source organism: Iris pallida (assembly GCA_029216955.1). Lineage (NCBI taxonomy): Eukaryota > Viridiplantae > Streptophyta > Magnoliopsida > Asparagales > Iridaceae > Iris > Iris pallida. The sequence continues at coordinate 152,624 of JANAVB010044214.1, read as the reverse complement.
GGGTATTTTAGTTATTTTTCAAGTTTTATAATTTTTAGGAAATTTATTTAATTTTATATGATTTTTAGGGATTTATTTGGTTTGGTTTGGATTTTATCCAATTCAGACTTAAGTTGGAGACCCGGGTAGCCTGGACACTAGTGGGACCCACATACTAGCTGGGCTTGGTCCACATACCATCCTAATTAGGCTAGAAACCATAAACCCTATTTCCATGGCTAATTAGTCATTTTAGAGGCTTAATTAGTATTTAGATTTTAAACCGAAACGAACCGAACCAAACCCGAATCAACCCAACCTAAGTCTAATGGGTTTGGAGGGTTATTGGATCTCACCCAAACCCAATAACCCCCCCCCCCCCCCCCCAACATGGCCGGCCAAGTAGGAGAACCCCCCTCCCCCCTTTCTTCTTCACAAAGTAAACTCTCTCTCTCTCTAATTTCTTTCTTTCTTTCAAAGCTCCTTCTTCCTCCAAGAAACCTATTCTAGGTATGCATTTAATTCTCAATTTATTACTCTTTTGCATAAAATTTCTTCACAATAAATGGAGAGGAGCTCATTCTCCACCATTTGCCCATAGATTTCATAAGTTTCCTAAAAATCTAGGTTAGGATTTTAATTAGGGGTTTTCTATTAAGAGTGGTATATGTGTGTATATATATATATATATACATATATATATATATATATATATATATATATATATATGTGTGTGTGTGTGTATATATAATTATATGTATATATGTGTGTGTAGAGAAATGGTAGTGGTGATGGTGTGTGAGAGTGGTGGTGGGAATGAATGTCATGAGATGGTGGTGAGAGTGTGTGTTTGTAAGTGTGTATGTATATATAAATATATCTATATATGTGTGTGTCTATGTATATATATATATATATATATATTTTTTTTTACATATATATATATATATGTGTGTGTGTGTGTGTATTTATATATGTAGATAGATGTGTGTGTGTTTGTGTGTGTGTATATATATATATATATATATATATATATATATATATATATATATAGAGAGAGAGAGAGAGAGAGAGAGAGAGAGAGAGGAAGTGAGAAGAAGAAGAAGAGGAGAAGCAACTGCAGCAGCAGCTAGCAGCAGTGCAGCAGAAGCTGCAGCAGCATGCACAGCAGTAGCAGTGGCAGCAAGGGCCACAGCAGCAGCAGTTGCAATGGCAGCAGCTGCAGTGGCAAACCCCCCCCCCCCTAGCCATTTAGCCCCTATTTAAACCCCCATATATATAGGTATATATATATATATATCTATATATAGATGGATAGTTAGGTGGTTAGATAGAAGTTTAGGAAGGAGAATGAGAAGAAGCTAAGATGGAAGATTAGAAGGAAAAGAATTAGAATTAGAGGGGAAGAGAATTAGAATAAGAGAAAGGAGAAAAGGGAATTAGAAGAAGAATAGGAAGAAAGAGTTAAGAAGAAGAATTAGAGTAAGAACTAGAAGAGGATTTTAGAGGAGGTCGAGTTAGAAGGTGAATTTGAGCTCCGAGTATCGGATCGCGACGAAACTTGGGGGAGACTTAGATTATATAAATTAGACTTTGCGGGTAGGTTTCCGAGTTGAAATCGGGGTTGTAGGGCGCCGGTATCGCGCCGTACCATTGCGTATCTTGAAATATTCAAGATATCGGCAATGGGCCGTAAGATGGACTAGACGTCCACTTTACTTAGGTATCTTGGTAGGTAATATATGTATAGGCTAGTATCTCACTACCCTAGGGAGCACGGGTCAAAATACCAAGCGTAGGTAGGCTAACTAGGTTTCCACCTAGGCTAGAAATTTACCTTAGAAAAGGGTAAATTAGGAAATTGGCCTACGGCCAAGATTTGAGTTTCGAAGTCCAAGATGGACTTGGATATGGGTTGTAGAGGTTGGTAATAATTAGAAATAGTCGCCTAGACCTAGTCTTGACCCCGGTTGACTTTTTAGACCAAAAGTCAATTATGGGTCAACACTTTACCCAATTTAGTTCAAAATTCCATTATACTTGGACAATTGACCAAAAGTCAACTATTAGTCACCATTGACCTATGATTGACCTAGGGTTGATCTAGAGTTGACCAGTTGACCAAAAGTCAACTGTAAGTCAACCGTTGACTTAAATCGACCTAGATTAATTCCGTTTGACTTGCATTGACCCAGTTTGACCTAGCTAGACCTAGAATGACTTAATAGGGTTTAAATTTGATTTGACTTTATTTCCTAAACAGAGTATTGATACGTCTTGTTCTCTATAGGTCCTCGAGACGCAGCATTTGATCCCGTTGACATATCATATCATATTACAGGCGAGTACATTCTCTGACACTTTTCCAATTTACGATGATTGTTATAATTCATGTAATTAGTGTAGATATGCTTGTTCTCGACACATTGGTCACACGGATTGGTATTCATGGATCCCGACATGAGATATTATTCCTCGTTATCTTGGTATATCTTGTGCAACCTCCCTTGTAGTTCTTGTACAGTATATGGACACAGATTTTCGAGGAGACTTACTCCCTTCTCGTAGAATCCCGTGTCGTAACGTATCTTGCTTGGATCCACTCTACCAGTCGGGGACGGGGAATACTAGTGTAGATGTGTGGTCAATACCCGCCTTGTATATATTGTGAACCTTGTGAATGCCAATCCTACACCACACGTATGATTGGCTAGATCATAACCTTGTGCAGACCCAATCCGGACACATATTGTAGCTAGTACTCACACACCTAGATATATGATTCTTGATTCTTGTACATGCCATGATCAGTTTACTTGCCTTGTTCTAGCTCTAGATTTACAGCTTACCTTGCCATGATACTCACATGTACATTCCATGATTTTCTTGTATATACTCTCTATTTACAGTCTTATAGCTTTTGTCATATCTTGTGAACTGTGGTTAGTAGATTGTACTCGTTTCATCCTGACTGGATATGTTGACAAAATATTACAGATACTGATGAGGGGGATTACTGTACCTACTACGGTCCGGATGACGTAGTGGGCATAGACTTGGAGACTTTGGTCCAGCAGGGCTTAGCTCCGCCTGACGAGACTTTACCTATTGCTTAGTTAGAGTAGGTCTTTTGTACTGGACCTTGTCTCCAGCTACTTTTGAGACTGTTATTATTATGGATTGTATTAGAGACTTGGACTTGTATATTATTTGTGTTTGGACTTGACAGGTTATTATTTTATCGTCTTGTTGTCTTTATCTTTCAGTCTTACTTTATCATCTTAGAGTTGTGATTGAGCACTCATATATATTCATTGCTTGTCCTCCGTTCGGAGTTGACCATATTCTCGACAGGTTTTTGATATATATATATAAACTGTTATTAGAGTAGAAAACCTACAGCGTTCCACGCCGTTTTTACGGTGAGGGCTGGGCGTTGTCACGTGCACGTGCCCTTATGGCGGGTGCGGGTCGTGACACGTTTTAGTGGTGGCCCATGCAGGTCCTGAAGTCGCAATTAGTGCGATGTCGTAGCGGCACTCGTCTTAGAGTGTCGACTACGAGCCTGTGTTACACATAGGAGGTAGTAGGCTAAGAGTGCTCAATCACAGTAGGATCTTTCCTTGCTTATCTTGCTTACCGTCTTTGATATTGATTTACTGTTTTCTAGCTGTCCTCCTTTGATATAATCCTTCTTGTGCCGTATTGATATCTTCTTTAATTCTATCTTCAGGATGGTGCAGACCAGGTCCCAGCATCCTGATTCTGCGGACGCGGAGAGGTCTGCTATGACTCGCGGACCTGATTCGGACACTCCTGCTGCAGTCGGGGTGTCGACAGCAGCAGCTCTTGGGGGCGCTCCTCTGCCATTTACGAGGGCTGACCCTGGGGTTGCTACGACTTTTTTGGATGCAGAACCAGTGGTTGATGCGGGCGCTATTCCTCCTGCTGTGCAGCGGATTCCTTCGCTAGTTGCAGACGTACTTCCACCTCCACCTCCTCTGCCTACAGATATGGGGCAGATACTTACTTTTCTCCAGCAGATGCTGGAGACTCAGAGAGCCCAGGCCGAGGCTCAGCAGAGGCAGACAGACGCGATGCGTCAGGGCATGGAGGATGCCCATCAGTTGGCCCTTGCAGCCGTGGAGCAGAGGGCTCCGCATCCGGGGACGCGACCGAGGTACGGAGATATCCAGGACTTCAAGATGGTCGGGCCCCGTGACTTTAGCGGGACCGAGGGTGTGGTCTATGCAGATGATTGGCTCGAGGATATCGAGCGACGGATGAGGGCCTCCCGCCTGGCAGACGACCTGAAGGTCGAGGCGGTAGGTTTGCAGTTGCTAGACATTGCACGCACCTGGTTCAGAAACGAGCCAGCCCTAGCTGGAGAGGGCCGTACTTGGGCAGAGTTCAAGCTCCTCTTCAAGGAGAAGTTCTTTTCCCCCGCGGACAAGATTGACCTGGTGCGGCAGTTCCAGGATCTGCAGCAGGACAGTTTATCTGTAGAGGAGTACGCAGCGGAGTTCGGCCGTCTGAGCCGATACGCAGAGTACATGGTTCGAGACCCGGAGATCAGGGTGAGCCATTTCAGGGAGGGGCTGACTTGGAATATCAAGATCCTCATTCCCTCCTTCTATGAGACTTATACCCAGATCTATACAGCGGCCCGCAAGGTAGAGCGGGAGTGGGGCTTGAAGCCCAATAGGGAGCGTGATCTTTTCTCGGGGGCTACTAGCAGCGCGGGGGCTGCTAAGCGCCCTCAGCTTCAGCATCATTCTTTCCAGCATCACCAGCCGCAGGTACAGGCCAGAGCACCGGTTCAGCAGCAGGTGCAGCACACTCAGCAGAGGCAGGCACAGCATGGGGCTCCTTGCAACTTCTGCAAGAAGCCCGATCACATCTGGGAGGTCTGCCGGAAGAGGCTGGGCTTGTGCTTCTATTGCGGGGAGGCTGGACATCAGTTGAGAGATTGTCCTATGAGCCGTCGCAGGGAGGGCCGTGGAGCGGTAGCAGCTCAGGGGGCACCGGCGAGAGTTCTTGCAGTGCAGCAGAGGGGTCCACTTCCAACCCAGCAGCAGCGGTTTGTTCAGCACCACCAGCAGCGGGGTGGTCAGGGTAGAGCCTTTGCTCTTGCAGCCGAGGAGATGGAGCCTATTGCGGATGTTGTCGCAGGTTCTATTCTGTTCGATTCTTTTCCAGCTTTAGCCTTGTTTGATTCTGGTGCTACGTACAGTTTTGTGTCTGTTTCTTTTGCTCTTAGACACAATATCATTGCTGAGTATCTTGGTAGGACTTGCAAGATTATGACTGGGAATGGCATCATCCTAGTTAATAATGTTTGCAAGGGGCGGAGAGTTTCTTTGAGAGGCCGGGAGCTGAGTGCGTGTTTGCTCGTAATGCCACTTCCGAGTTACGATGTGGTGCTCGGTATGGATTGGTTGAGCATGTACCACGCTAGCATCGACTGCAGAGGGGGCAGGATTCTGTTTAGGCCGTCGGGAGAGCCGGAGTATGAGTTCACCAGGGGTGCAGCGGAGCAGGGAGATGGATTCTGCGGAGCGTTGTTGGCGGGGCTGGTGTTGCCACATCCACTTATTGCTGAGTTCTTGGATGTCTTTCCCGAGGAGCTGCCCGGGATGCCGCCAGATCGTGATGTTGAGTTTTCTATAGACCTAGTGCCGGGCGCTGAGCCTATCTCCCATCACGTCTATAGAATCAACAACAGTGAGTTAGCGGAGCTGACGAAACAGGTCGACGAGCTGAAGGACAAGGGCTTTATTCGATCTAGTTCTTCACCTTGGGGTGCGCCAGTTCTTTTCGTCCCCAAGAAGGATGGTACGGTACGTCTGTGTATTGATTACAGGGCGCTCAACAACCTTACCATCAAGAACAAGTATCCTTTGCCAAGGATTGATGACTTGTTCGACCAGCTGAGCAGGGCGAGAGTGTTCTCGAAGATCGACTTGCGTACCGGGTACCATCAGCTGAAGGTGAAGCGGGATGACATTCCGAAGACTGCCTTTTGGACTCGCTATGGCCAGTATGAGTATACCGTCATACCGTTTGGGTTGACCAACGCCCCGGCGGTATTTATAAACTTGATGAACAAGGTATTTCATCAGTACCTTGACAAGTTCGTGGTGGTCTTCATTGATGACATTCTCATCTATTCAAAGATACCAGAGGAGCACGAGGAGCACCTGAGGATTGTGTTGGACACTCTCAGGAGGGAGCAGCTATATGGGAAGCTGTCCAAGTGCGAGTTCTTCTTGGATCGCGTGGAGTTCCTAGGCCATGTTGTCTCTGGCGAGTGAATTTCAGTGGATCCGAAGAAGATTTCTGCGGTGGAGTCCTGGTCTACGTCGAGCTCAGTAGCAGAGGTTCGGAGTTTTCTGGGTCTGGCAGGTTACTACCGGAGGTTCGTGCAGGACTTTTCCAGGATTGCCCAGCCGATGACCCGCCTTACCAGGAAGGACGAGGAGTTTGTTTGGTCCGATGAGTGCCAGGCCGCCTTCGAGGAGCTGAAGGCGAGGTTGACTACAGCTCCTATCTTGACGTGCCATCTGGATCTGGTGGTTATACGATCTACAGTGATGCTTCAGGACGGGGTTTGGGTTGTGTGCTTCAGCAGCACGGGAAGGTGATTGCCTATGCATCTAGGCAGTTACGTCCTCATGAGAGGAACTACCCTACCCACGATCTGGAGCTGGCAGCGGTCATCTTTGCTTTGAAGCTGTGAAAACACTATCTGTACGGAGAGCAAGTTGAGATCTATACTGATCACAAGAGCTTGAAGTACGTGTTTACCCAGAAGGAGCTGAATATGAGGCAGAGGCGATGGTTAGAGCTGATGAAGAATTTTGATATATCCTTACAGTACCATCCGGAGAAGGTCAACGTGGTCGCGGATACTTTGAGCAGGTATCCCGTGGCCATGTGTTTGACGATGGATCGTCACCTTCTGGCAGATCTGGAGAGCTTGGGCATAGAGGTGATAGTTCCTGGGTTCGAGGCACAGATATGGGGTCTCCAGGTGCAGTCAGAGCTGATGGACAGAGTCAGGGCAGCTCAGTTTGAGGACGAGGCTCTGAGAGTCATCAGGGAGCAGATCCGGGCAGGACTGTTGGATGAGTTCTCTATAGCAGGGGATGGGTCGTTGAGGCATGGTACCAGATTGTGCGTGCCGAGCGGAGGACTTCGGGAGGAGGTTCTTCAGGAGGCGCACCGTTCTCAGTACTCTATGCATCCAGGAGCCAACAAGATGTATAGAGACTTGAGACAGCATGTTTGGTGGTATGGCATGAAACGTGAGGTGGCTCAGTTCGTTTCGAGATGCTTGGTGTGCCAGCAGGTGAAGGCCGGGAGGCAGAGACCCGGTGGATTGCTCCAGTCACTACCCATTCCTGAGTGGAAGTGGGAGCATATCACTATGGACTTTGTATCTGGGCTTCCGCGCTCTCCAGGAGGGAAGGACGCGATTTGGGTCTTTGTTGATCGATTGACCAAATCGGCCCACTTTTTGCCTTTCAAAGTGGGTTTGTCGACGGAGAGGTTGGTCGAGATGTACGTGCGGCAGATAGTCCGATTGCACGGGGTTCCAGTGAGTATAGTCTCGGATCGGGACAGCCGATTCACTTCCCACTTCTGGAGGAGTTTGCAGCTTAGCTTAGGCACATCGCTCAAGTTCAGCACCGCATACCACCCCCAGACAGACGGGCAGTCGGAGAGGACGATTCAGACCCTCGAGGATATGCTGCGTACCTGTGTCTTGGACTTCGGGGGATCTTGGAAGGACCACCTTCACTTGGTAGAGTTTGCTTACAACAACAGCTACCAAGCCAGTATAGAGATGTCACATTTTGAGGCTCTATACGGATGGAGGTACCGTACTCCTTTGTCTTGGGATGATGTCGGCGAGAGGGTTTTGCTTGGCCCTGAGATGGTAGTGGATGCTGCAGAGAAGGTCAGGGTTATCAGAGATCGACTTCGGGTGGCGCAGGATAGGCAGCGGCATTGGGCCGATAGCCACCGGAGGCCGTTGGAGTTTGAGGTATAGTTTAGATTTTTTTAGTATTTGAGTCTGATTGTGATTATTTTAGATCAAGCTCTAAGTCTTGTGTTTTGTTCTAGGTTGATGATCTTGTGTTCTTATGGATTTCTTCGACGCGTGGCACGATTCGTTTTGGTGGCGGCGGGAAGCTTAGTTCACGATACATCGGACCATTCCGTATCTTGGGCAGGGTCGGTGCAGTGGCTTACCGACTGGAGTTACCGCCCGCACTAGAGGGAGTGCACTGCGTGTTCCACGTGTCGCAGCTGAGACGGTACGTGGCAGATCCCAGTCACGTCTTGGATCACTCAGAGATCGAAGTGGGACCGACACTCAGCTATCCAGAGAAGCCGGTTGAGATCTTGGACCGAAGAGAGAATGTGCTCCGGAACCAGGTCATTCCCTTGGTTCGCGTTGCATGGAGACACCACTCTCCAGGTGAGTCTACCTGGGAGAGGGAGGACGACATGCGGGAGCGATTCCCATATCTCTTCGAGCCTTGAGGTAAAATTCTATCTTTTTCTTTCCTTGTTCAATTAATGATTGCTGTGTTAGTTCTCATTCAATTTCGATGACGAAATTTTTTTAAGGAGGGTAGATTTGTCACCCCTAGTTTTCAAATTAGGGCAATTTTAGTCATTTTTCAAGTTTTATAATTTTTAGGAAATTTATTTGATTTTATATGATTTTTACGGATTTATTTGGTTTGGTTTGGATTTTATCCAATTCGGACTTAAGTTGGAGACCCGGGTAGCCTGGACACTAGTGGGACCCACGTACTAGCTGGGCTTGGCCCACATACCATCCTAATTAGGCTAGAAACCATAAACCCTATTTCCATGGCTAATTAGTCATTTTAGAGGCTTAATTAGTATTTAGATTTTAAACCGAAACGAACCGAACCAAACCCGAATCAACCCAACCTAAGTCTAATGGGTTTGGAGGGTTATTGGATATCACCCAAACCCAATAACCTCCCCCCACCCCCACATGGCCGGCCAAGTAGGAGAACCTCCCCCTCTTTCTTCTTCACAAAGTAAACTCTCTCTCTCTCTAATTTCTTTCTTTCTTCCAAAGCTCCTTCTTCCTCCAAGAAACCTATTCTAGGTATGCATTTAATTCTCAATTTATTACTCTTTTGCATTAAATTCCTTCACAATAAATGGAGAGGAGCTCATTCTCCACCATTTGCCCATAGATTTCATAAGTTTCCTAAAAATCTAGGTTAGGGTTTTAATTAGGGGTTTTCTATTAAGAGTGGTATATATATATATATATATATATATATATATATATATATATATATATATATATATATATATATATATATATATATATATATATATATATATGTGTGTGTGTGTATATATAATTATATGTATATATGTGTGTGTAGAGGAATGGTAGTGGTGATGGTGTGTGAGAGTGGTGGTGGGAATGAGTGTCATGAGATGGTGGTGAGAGTGTGTGTTTGTGAGTGTGTATGTATATATAAATATATCTATATATGTGTGTGTCTATATATATATATATATATATATATATATATATATATATATATATATATATATATATATATATATATATATATATATGTGTGTGTGTGTGTGTGTGTGTGTGTGTGTGTGTGTGTATTTATATATGTAGATAGATGTGTGTGTGTGTGTGTTTGTGTATATATATATATATATATATATATATATATATATATATATATATATATATATATATATATATATATAGAGAGAGAGAGAGAGATAGAGAGAGAGAGAGAGAGAGAGAGAGGAAGATAGGAGGAAGTGAGAAGAAGAAGAGGAGAAGCAACTGCAGCAGCAGCTAGCAGCAGTGCAGCAGCAGCATTGGCAGCAGCTGCAGCAGCATGCACAGCAGTAGCAGTGGCAGCAAGGGCCACAGCAGCTGCAGTGGCAAACCCCCCCCCCCCCTTTTAGCCATTAGCCCCTATTTAAACCCCCATATATATAGGTTTTTTTTTTTTTTTTGGTATATATATATATATTTTTTGGTATATATATATATATGTTTATATATATATATATAGATGGATAGTTAGGTAGTTAGATAGAAGTTTAGGAAGGAGAATGAGAAGAAGTTAAGATGGAAGATTAGAAGGAAAAGAATTAGAATTAGAGGGGAAGAGAATTAGAATAAGAGAAAGGAGAAAAGGGAATTAGAAGAAGAATAGGAAGAAAGAGTTAAGAAGAAGAATTAGAGTAAGAACTAGAAGAGGATTTTAGAGGAGGTCGAGTTAGAAGGTAAATTTGAGCTCCGAGTATCGGATCGCGACGAAACTTGGGGGAGACTTAGATTATATAGATTAGACTTTGCGGGTTGGTTTCCGAGTTGAAATCGGGGTTGTAGGGCGCCGGTATCGCGCCGTACCATTGCGTATCTTGAAATATTCAAGATATCGGCAATGGGCCGTAAGATGGACTAGACGTCCACTTTACCTAGGTATCTTGGTAGGTAATATATGTATAGGCTAGTATCTCACTACCCTAGGGAGCACGGGTCAAAATACCAAGCGTAGGTAGGCTAACTAGGTTTCCACCTAGGCTAGAAATTTACCTTAGAAAAGGATAAATTAGAAAATTGGCCTACGGCCAAGATTTGAGTTTCGAAGTCCAAGATGGACTTGGATATGGGTTGTAGAGGTTGGTAATGATTAGAAATAGTCGCCTAGACCTAGTCTTGACCCCGGTTGACTTTTTAGACCAAAAGTCAACTATGGGTCAACACTTTACCCAATTTAGTCCCAAATTCCATTAAACTTGGGCAGTTGACCAAAAGTCAACTATTAGTCACCATTGACCTATGATTGATCTAGGGTTGACCTAGAGTTGACCAGTTGACCAAAAGTTAACTGTAAGTCAACCGTTGACTTAAATCGACCTAGATTAATTCTGTTTGACTTGTATTGACCCAGTTTGACCTAGCTAGACCTAGAATGACTTAATAGGGTTTAAATTTGATTTGACTTTATTTCCTAAACAGAGTATTGATAGGTCTTGTTCTCTATAGGTCCTCGAGACGCAGCATTTGATACCGTTGACATATCATATCATATTACAGGCGAGTACATTCTCTGACACTTTTTCAATTTACGATGATTGTTATAATTCATGTAATTAGTGTAGATATGCTTATTCTCGACACATTGGTCACACGGATTGGTATTCATGGATCCCGACATGAGATGTTATTCCTCGTTATCTTGGTATATCTTGTGCAAGCTCCCTTGTAGTTCTTGTGCAGTATATGGACACAGATTCTCGAGGAGACTTGCTTCCTTCTCATAGAATCCTGTGTCATAATGTGTCTTGCTTGGATCCACTCTACCAGTCGGGGACGGGAAGTACTAGTGTAGATGTGTGGTCAATACCCGCCTTGTATATATTGTGAACCTTTTGAATGCCAATCCTACACCACACGTATGATTGGCTAGATCATAACCTTGTGCAGACCCAATCCGGCCACATGTTGTAGCTAGTACTCACACACCCAGATATATGATTCTTGATTCTTGTACATGCCATGATCAGTTTACTTGCCTTGTTCTAGCTCTAGATTTACAGCTTACCTTGCCATGATACTTACATGTACATTCCATGATTTTCTTGTATATACTCTCTATTTACAGTCTTATAGCTTTTGTCATATCTTGTGAACTGTGGTTAGTAGATTGTACTCGTTCCATCCTGACTGGATATGTTGACAAAATATTACAGATGCTGATGAGGGGGATTACTGTACCTACTACGGTCCGGATGACGTAGTGGACATAGACTTGGAGACTTTGGTCCAGCAGGGCTTAGCTCCGCCTGACGAGACTTTACCTATTGCTTAGTTAGAGTAGGTCTTTTGTACTGGACCTTGTCTCCAGCTACTTTTGAGACTGTTATTATTATGGATTGTATTAGAGACTTGAACTTGTATATTATTTGTGTTTGGACTTGACAGGTTATTATTTTATCGTCTTGTTGTCTTTATCTTTCAGTCTTTACTTTATCATCTTAGAGTTTTGATTGAGCACTCATATATATTCATTGCTTGTCCTCCGTTCGGAGTTGACCATATTCTCGACAGATTTTTGATATATATATAAACTGTTATTAGAGTAGAAAACCTACAGCGTTCTACGCCGTTTTTACGGTGAGGGCTGGGCGTTGTCACGTGCACGTGCCCTTATGGCGGGTGCGGGTCGTGACACACGGTGAAAGAATATCGAGATCTGCCTCAACTAACATCATCTTGTAGTCCAATAATGAAGGCATAACAACTCTTAAAAATATCGTCAATATATCCAGTCAGGATGGGAACGAGTACATAAACTAACAACAGTTCCATGTGAATTGACAAATTCTATAAGAGATAATTATAATAAAATATCAAGACTGGAATATAAACATGATATGTAAAACTGGATATCATGTCAGGGTATGAGATACTGGAATGTAGAACAATACAGTAGTATCTGATGTATAATATTTTTTATTTTTTATTTTTTATTTTTTTGTATATATGAAAATTTTTGTATATATATATTTTTTATATATGATGTATACTGGAATGTAGAACAATACTGGAATATATATATTTTTATTTTTTTGTATATATGAAAATTTCTGTATATATATATATATATATATATATATATATATATATATATATATATATATATATATATATATATATATATATATATACAAAATATATATATATATATATATATATATATATATATATATATATATATACAAAAAAATAAATAAATAAAATAAATAAATAAATAAATAAATAAATAAAAATATATATATATATATATATATATATATATATATATATATATATATATATATATAGAGAGAGAGAGAGAGAGAGAGAGAGAGAGAGAGAGAGGATATAGTTGAATTTGGATTTTTCTCTCTAAGTCCGATTCGATCCATCTTCCATTCGACTGACCAGAGATGGGATATGATGTTTCCAATTATGGTGTTTCAAACCTGTCATCTCTCACATAACACTCGCAACTGGTGTGTCCGACATTTTATGTGAGAGGAAACAGAATGGGATACCATATTTTGGGACAGCATATCCCATCACGTCGGATCCATTCCATACAGATAGAATCTGGTGTCCCCCAGTATAATGTTCTAAATATATTCCCTCTCATATAAATAAAGTGGGTCATATCAGTTGCACCTTTTTTTTTTAATATAAAATTGATGAAATCTACGTCTTTATGTAGGAAAGAACATATTTAAAATATTATATTTTGGAACAACAAATCTCATCCCCACCCCCATTCCATTAACTCCTTGATATGATTATGATGGAAAGAGGAGGATCAAAGGGGGTAGAAGTGGAAATCCAGTTGTAAAAGTCGTATGCGTGGGGGAACCTTGTTCCCGTTGATTCAAGAATCAAGTTCTTGCCGTCACCGTTAAGTCGGGGGAACCGTCGGCTTAGATGACGGAAGCAATGCATTTTGTGAAGGGGACGCCACGTCATCGTTTGGACGCTTCGCGTAGGAAGCGACACGTCCGTCTTTTATGGAGACGCCACCTCCTTTTTATTTATCATCAAATTAATCAATTATTTATTTCCCCCGGAGGAAATTGAAGGCTGCCAACGCTTCTTCATTCTCACGCGTCCTGGCCCTTTACTAATTAAATAATTACACGCCACGAGTGTCCGATTTGCATATCCATCCCTATTAAATGGCAACAATTGCACCTCCCTACTTGGCAGAAGAGGGTAGGTAGTTGGTGAATCCAGACATCATATTGGTCAGGTGAATGAATATATGTGACCTTTCTTTTGGAGTTCTTTACAACCAAAATCTCCTATAATTGTATTATACAATAAATTATGGGATTATTTATACAAAATAGTACATAAATTAAAAAATTATTATTCATATTTCAATATGTTCTCCAGCATTGGCGAAGCTAACCTCCAAGAACCTCTAAGATTAGAAAGGGCTGAACGTTAGGTATAATTTGAACGACACGTAGACACTAATATTATATCGTCTAAAATATATTTTTTTTTTTGAAAATTTGTTTATCATTTAATTGTTTTATACTCACATACTCTCAATCAAAACAAAAGAACAAAATATAACTAAGAAAATATTTTAAAAAAAAACCTCCAAAAAAAATCAAAAACTTGGGCCGGACTACATCTCTACTGTGTCCATGTGGGGCTCCGTCTCTCTTCCCTAGCCCATCATCTAATAGAGTGCGAATAATAATAGTCTAGAAGAATGTTATTCTCGTTCCAATTTATGTTCTCGTACTCTAATAGATAGTGTTCGAGTATCAATTCGATCGCGAATAATAATTTTCTAGAAAATTTAGAGCAACTTCGATAGTAACAGTTTGTAAACGCTAATTTTTATCAATTTATTATTACAATAAAACTCTCTTTAGATGAACCGATAAATAATAATTTTAACCATTCCATTACGCAAATGTGTTGTTGAACATTTGGTGATGCCGATGGAGAGATTTGTTAATATGTTTAGTTGTCATACAAAACCAAACATGTCATACTAAAATTAATATTTAGTAGAAAATTCAGGCTTGATAATAAATATATAAGAGTTGGTACCACATAGCTAGCCAATTCCATTACGCAATTGTAATCCTAATAATAAAACCTTTTTTTCTCCCTTGTGTCGCACACGAGTTTTGGACTTAAACTTCATAGTCAAGATGATTAAGATAATCTCTCCATTTAGCGACGCAACATTTGTCATCACTATACCAAAAAAAAAAAAAATCATATTAGAGATAAATTTATACCGTAATAATTATCTTGACTAATAATTTGACACCAAAAGTAGATTTTGTTATTCTCTATTTAGACCGAGAAGGATGATGACAACGGTCCGATGATGACATGGAATCTTATGACGCGGTACGTCGTGCGGCTCCAATCATTCTCAAGTATTGTTGTGTTATGAAATTTGAAGATTTTTTTTTTTTTTTGGCATATTGGTTCGTCTTTCATGTTTTTTTTTTCTAAGTATCTGCTTGGCAATTATAGGGATAGCGGTTACGAGGTATTTTTAGACTACGAGTTATGAACAATTATGAGGGGTCCGACTCGGAGCGACGATTACGAGAGGTCCGATTTTGGATGATTTTAAGTAGCGGTTTTTAAACCATTCGAATTTATGCTTGTCAATTCATTAACGAATGGTTTTGAAAGTTTTTTACACGAATAAATTTTTTTTATATGTCCATATGTAAACAAAACGGTCCCGAGCGCAGGAACTGTTACCTAGCCCACTCCTCGATCATGAAGTAGAAGTCTATATTTGATCAAAATAATAGCAACACATGAAATAATAGAAACGTCATGCTGAAAGTATGAGATTTTTTTTTTTAATTTAACAAAAAAAGTTGGCCATAGTTTGCAAGAAGTAGAAGAGAAATACAGATAGAAAGAAAAAAAAATATGATAGGGTATTAGTAGTTATAATTTTATATTTTTCTTATGAAGATATAAATGGAATAAAATAGTAAAATTTCTCAAAACTTATGGATTTGGGGTGTTTAATAAAGCCATCAAAATTATATTACATCGATTTTGGAGGATTTTGGAGCCGACAAAAATCAGTCTCAAAAAAATTAACAAGCAAGAGTTTTCATAAAACAGTCCGTTCATAAACATTCCAAAACCGACGTAAACACCGAGCAGACCATAAGGGGGCGTTTGGTATGTGGAATACTATATAGCCGAGAATTCTATATTCCCGGGAATCAAATTCCAAGGAATTAAATTTTCTGGAAAATTACATTCCCATGTTTGGTGACAATATAAATATTCCCGGAAAAAAATAATAATTACGAAAAAAAATGAACAAATATAAAAAGAAAAACCGGTAAAAACGATAAAAAATCGGTAAAAAACGAAAAAAATGGTAAAAACGACAAAAAATCGATAAAAACAACAAAATAAAAAAAACGACAAAAACGATGAAAAACGACAAAAAATCGGTTAAAAACGACAAAAATGACCAAAAAGCGACAAAAAATAACAATAAAAGGGTAAAAACGACAAAAATAACCAAAACACGACAAAAATGACATAAAATCGGTAAAAACGACAAAAAAACCAAAATGCGGCAAAAAACAACAAAAAATCGGTTAAAACGATAAAAAAATGACAAAAAAATCGGTTAAAAACGACAAAAAATGGGTTAAAAACAAAAAAATCGGTTAAAACGACAAAAATAACAAAAAAGCGACAAAAATAAAAAAAATCGATAAAAACGACAAAAATGACAAAAAATCGGTTAAAACGATAAAAAATCGGTTAAAAACGACAAAAAATAACCAAAAGCGACCAAAATGGGTAAAAGCGACAAAAATGACACAAAACGACATAAAATCAGTAAAAATGACCAAAAAACGAAAAAAACGACAAAAAAGACAAAAAAAGACAAAAAAGACTAAAATCGGTAAAAATAACAAAAAAAAGCTACAAAAACGACAAAAAATTGCTTAAAACGACAAAAATTGACAAAAAAAACGACAAAAAGGACAAAAATTGGGTAAAAACGACAAAAAAATAATCAAAAGTGACAAAAAAGACAAAAAATGGGTAAAAACGACAAAAAAATATCGCTTAAAACGACAAAAAAATTGGTAAAAACGACAAAAAATGACAAAAAAAAACGATAAAAATGACAAAAAAAAAGAAAAAAAATGTTCAAAACTAATCAAAATTGATCAAAAAAGAAAAAAAAATTTAGACAATATTTTTTTGCCCGGGCAAAAAGAACAATACCCACCTATTCTCATGGGATAGAATTCCCATGTTTTATGGGTAAACTATTTACCCGGATATTTATAATTTCCGAAAATAAATTTTTTATATGCCAAACAAATGTGGTAATAGATTCTATCTTAAATTTTCTCGGGAATTAAAAAAATACCGCGTACCAAACGTCTCCTAACGCCTCCTAAGAAACATAACCCAAGTGAATTTGTCATAACTTAAATATGTATACAAGTTATTGCTCTGTCAACAATAGACGAAACACAAGTGTACAAACACGTTTTAAACAATATAGACCTTCAACTTCGATTCCACGGTCAGAGGTGTGCTTTTCCAATATTAGGTCAAAGATATGTATAATAATGGTTTTTAATTTCACAGATCAGATGTGCAAAATATACTTCTCCCATACTAATTGTTAGGCTTAGGCTAACAATTATGTGTATATTACTACACTGACTTTATTGACATGATATTGAAATATTTTGAAATTATTCCAAGTTATTTGTACAAGTGTATGTGCTACCAAACTCAGTTTTTTTACTTTTTACACAAAAAGGGGGAAATCTTTCTAAACTAGCACCTTCACATTTATGTAAGACTTTATCATCAAAAATTCATAAACTTGCACGCCATGTCGTGCACCAAACCATTGATTTAGTGACATATAGGTTCCTAATTAGGTATTGTCTTGGTTGTTTTGTTTCTTTTTTTCGACCTTAAACCAACTATTAAATTTTTTGAAGTAGTAGCTATTAGATTTTATTTTTGACCGTACATATTAATTCAAAATCTTGCAAAAATGTAGGATATTTATTTTTTGAAATCCCACACACACACACATTTGGGGGCTCCAATCTTGTCGGCCCCTTCGTGGCCTACTGGCAGCGCCGGAGGCTCCCATGATGGAGGCCAGGGTTAGAGTCCTCCCATGGGATCCTCTTTGGATCATCTTTGGAAAAAAAAAATGGAAGAATAATTTTATATGTAATTAGTAGTGATTTCAAATTTTCACTTACAATCTTAAGTTTTGTACTGATAAAAATGTCAACCATGGTATTCTGATAAATGAAATTTGGACAAGGTTATGAAAAAAAAAAATCAAATTTACTTATAAATACAGAAATTTTCATATACAGTAAAGAATTTCAATTCAATTACAAGAAAGAGGAAAAGTTTCGAAAAATTACGGATGGAATAAAGGTGCGACATTGGAGTTGGCGTGCGACGGAGACGCGTCATCAGAGTTGGCGCTCTGGAGCGAGCGCATGAGTACGTGCCATGAGCGCGCGTGCAGGCCAGACGCGCCATGATCGTTGGCGCGTAATGGTTGCTAATAATTTCTCTTCAAAACTACATCAAGAAAGCATTTCTTAATAGGGACCTCTCTGAAGAACTGATCATGACATTACCTTCGTATCCTGGTCCATAAAATATGTTTTTTCCCTCCTTTTTAGAAATTAAGGGGATATGTTGGTTGCTAATAATTTCTCTTCAAAAGTGTCTTACCACTAACAAAAGTGTGATGCCGCAGTATGTTGGTGCTAACAGCGTCCGGATGAATGGAATTAGCAGTCATTTCTACCCCTTTCCTATATCAACAACAAACTTAAAATATCAACTAATTAAGACAATATTAGCATGTGGGTCAGCCGTCCCACTGCGCGCCATCTCTGATGGCGCGTTCCCCACGGCCCTCCATGTCCGTCTCGTTCCCAGTGCGCGCGCCAGGGATCATGGCGCGGCCGGCCTGCGCGCGCCAGTGCTCATGTCGTGTCCCCATCCGATAGCGCATCCCGTCTCTCTCCTCCAATTACCCGTCGCACGCCAACTCCAATGTCGCACCTTTATCCCATCCGTAATTTTTCTAAAATTTTCCTCTTTTTTGTAATTGTGTTAAACTTCTTTATTCTATAAGAAAATTTCTGTTATAAATATGGGTTTGATATTTTTGGAGTTTATGAAAAAATTGTCATTAGCTACTACAGGTAAACTATAATCTAGAAGTTGTCTCAAAAAGTAGTTGACACCAAAAACGATGAAATATTTAAATCTCCATTAGGTTAAGAACAGCACACACAGTAGACGGAGTCGGCATGGTTCAAACTTCCTAACAATAAAGACGTATCGGTGCATATAGATTGTAATAAAAATAAAAAGAAATTATCTGAAAATGGCCAAACACAAAAATGTATTATTAAAATTGCTTTATCTTTAGACAGAGAGGGAAAAAAAACCCTCTTAAAGCAACCAAAAAAAGCTACAACACGTTTGAAAAGCACCGATTTCCTTTCTATAACACACGTTCGTATGTGCACCTTTGGAAGATGATAATAATATTGTAAAAGTAGATCGGATAATATTTCATATATGAAATATATGCTTAGCTTTTTTTCTTTTCTTTTTTTTAAAGAAAAGCAAACACTCCGAGTCAAAGTTCCTACATCACGATGAATCTCTAATCATAAAGGAATATATATAAACTAAGCAGGGTCGGCTTAAGAGTGAGCCAAATAAGACTTTAGATTTGGACAATTCTTCTATGTTTGAAGTAATCCACAGATTCAGCATGATCCCCACAAAAGGTCGGTATAACAAATGACCCTCCAGAATCGATCTACGATCAAAATTAAAGGACAACAAAAAGTAGTTCTGGATAAGACAATTCAAATCCGTGGACCGGCCTTAAAACTAAGTAATTACAAAGTTTGACGCCCTCCTATATGTTTCTAGCTCTTTCTTCCCCCCTTATCCATTCCTCCAAGTTCCTTAACAAACAAGTCAAAATTGAGTTGGTGGCAATTGAAAGTCTTTAAGACTATCATCAAGGAATACTTATGGACATGTTCCTGAGAACATCCAGGAACTTGAGAAAATAACCTTCATCCTTTATTCCATTACGCAAGGCTACGCGTAAGCTTGCACCCTTGATAGGAAATTTATTTTAAACAAACCCACAAGAACCCTCCTGGAATTAATATTTGCACACACGTTGAACTTAGATGTGCAATTTTTTTAGATTTGCTGTATTTTATATTTGGTTCCCTCAACTGAATTCTGGTATGATCACACCGCCTAACCCTTTTATCACAATCCTGTTGAAGATAATATCATGATATATATATACACGATATAGACATCAATTTTTGCTAGATGGAGTCTAAATTTGGTAACATTATATTTGTGTGGCGTCAGAATTAAATATTTAATTTAATTAGATTTGAACATCCATAGCTAATGCCGGACTATTATAGAATTTTATATTACCTAAAATAGTGTATCTTATTTTAGTATTAGAATTTTCTATTTAGGGTTTATTATTCTAGAAATTTCTATAACCTAAAATAGGATTATATATATATATATAGGATGAGGGAGGTGAGGTGCCACCCTATGGAGGGTGTCTACTTGGCATGGGGGGGGGGGTGACAAGTAGACACCCCCCCGTGAGGTGGCACCCTACCTATATATATATAAAGTTCCGCCACGGGAGTCCTGCCGAAGTCCCGCACCATCGGATCCTCGATCCAACGGTCGAGGGGTGGGCGGAACTTCCGCGGGAGTCACGATCCGGACCATATATATATAGTGTGTGTGTGTTGTGTGTGGATGCACTAGAAAATAGCACAAAAGGAAGATTTATGATGCTTGTCCATAGAAAATCTAAGAAAAAAGTTTCTACTTTGCTCTTAGAGGTCACCATTCGAGAGAGAAGATATGTGCGGGAAGCAGAAAGAGAAGATATGTGCGGGGAGTCGTCGTCTTCGTACAGGGAGATCGTTACGGGTAGGGGTGGGGTGAGCGTTTTCAAGTTGTAATCTTCTTCTTTGTACTTAGTTTAGTGAGGGGGTGAATCTTTGGACAAATGATTCAATGTTGTAATTTTTCTTAAGGTTTTAAAGATTAGGATTTGTCCAGGTTACACGATTACCAAACATATCGTGTTATCATCTGTGCTTAGTATTCGTGTTAGATGGGTGGTTGGTTATCTCAAGGGTGTTGGTCTAGTTTCCGCTGAGGTCAGTTTGAGACACGTTGGGTTAGAACACGGTATCGACGTTGCTGGTCTCAAGATTTGGTTCTGAGTTTTTGGCTCTGGTTTGCTTCCAACAATTTTCATACAATAGTGTCACCTATGTTGTAAGAATCAAGCTTCACAATAACGATTTCGGAATCGAATCTTATGAGTATCATGATCGGCGGTTTCGATCAAAGTATCGAATTCTTTGGTATCAAAAAACAAATTATTATTAATAAATTATTAAAAATTTAGAAAAATATATTTTATATACTTATGCATAATTTTAAGTATTTTATGTGTTATTTTTTTTAGTAGTTTTGGAATTAAATGAAATACTAATCATCCTTCCGATTGATTTACGTGTGATATACAAGTTTTTTTTTTCTTCTTTTTACATGCTTGTACAACCTTATTATGCTTCCCTTGTTGATGGTCGTTATCGTTCATTTTTTTTTTTTACCGAATTGACTAAAAAATAGACCTCCGATCTCGGTATCGGTCAATATCGGTATCGGTAGGTATCGGATCGGAACATTCCAAATAGTATTGATATCAATTGTATCATATCGGTATCGACCGATACTGTAAACTACGATAAGGATACGGACACAACAAGATAATAATGGCTGACATTGCTTGTTTCCTTTGATGTACATGATCAAGCAAACATGGAGACACATAGCCAGGGGCGGAGGCACACTATAGCTGCAGTGGGTTGTAGCCCAGTGCAAGCTTAAGAGAAAAAGGCAATTTTTTTTTTCAATGACAAGGATGTAGCATAGTCCAGTTATTCAACACATCTCTTACTTCCAAGTCAACGCAACACAAGACTTTCTTCTCTGCCTAAATTGTTAATCCCTTACTCTCGTCCGGCGACCGCCAAACCTAGCAGGCAGCTGCGGCTGCTCTCCCTCTCCAGCCTGTCGGCCGGTACGCCGCGCGCTGCAACGACGCAGTCAGCACGGCTGCTCTTCTGCTCTGGCCTAAATTTTTAATAAGTAAACGTTACCAAATTTTAGGTTTAAATTTACAAAAAAAAAAACTCTGTCGAATTATCGAATTTACAAATGAAACTCTGACAAAATTTTGGAAATTTTTTTTAGAACCTTATAGTAACTATTAGCTAGCCCACCCTGTTTTAAAATCCTAGCTTCGATGCTGCACATAGCAAGGAAAGAATAGAAGGGAAGGGAAGAGAGATGACCCCACCATCTTCTCTTTCCCCATCAAACAGCACTGGCGTGTTTTGTGTGGATAGCCTGTGGATTGTGGAGGACAAGTATGAATTACTCGGATTAGATAAGAGAAGCTTTCACAGGTCCTCTCCTCTCCTCTCCTCTCCTCCAACAGTCAGTGTCAGTCACAGACTCACATACATAAGAACTAAGAAGAAGTGGTGGTGGTGGTCATGCAAGCAAATCTCCTCACCCAATCTTGCGTTTGTGGGAACCACACAGCATTAACACTTGGGGAAAGTTGTCACAACCACAAGAAAGAAATTAATTAAGAAGGAAAGAAAGCTGCAGCACTTCCTGGAAGTAGTGATCAACCGATTTTTCCTGGGCTCAATCAACAATGGTACCACCACTGAGTGGGAAGGATCTTGCTCCACCACATTTAGCTAGAAATGTTGTGAAGGGGTGGTGACGAACAACAACAATATCATCATCATCATCATCATCATCATCATCATCAACTGTCGACCAACCGTTAACTCCGTCCGGGTAGCAAGTTGCCGGATATCGCCATCAACCATTAACACAAAAAATTTAATTAAAAAAAATTAAATTAATGTCAGATAAAATAGTTTTTTTTTTCGAACTGGTTGGTTTAATACCGACCTACTCTTTTTTCAAAAAAAATGAATCTAGTCAATCCTATCGGTCAGACCACCGAAATCGTCTGACTGAGTTTTGAACTGGTTGAACCCTAACTTTTGTTTTGGACTTTACATACAATTAAAGTTAATATGTTTGCTTCTTGACTAATTCTACTATGGTAAGCATACAGAACTTCTAAATAGTACATATACGTAGTTGTGTACTATATGATATATTCAATGGAAGATTGTAAGTCTATATAACTGGTTCAATTCCAATTACTCCAGTGATTTGACCGGATTGGCCGAAGGATGATGCTACATTGCCAGCGGGATTGGACCGCAGTCCTGGCCTGCGGGCCACATGTCATCCTCTAATTGGATGGAGGGACGGGTGGACCCCGAAGGAAGCAGAGGGGCCTGTGGGGTGGTGGCATGCAGCATGCGGACACGCGCACGGTCACCACCCGCGGGCCACTTATCATTTTCTTTGGCCGAATCCGGTATCTTGACCGGGTCGATCACTGGCCCGATTTTTTAAAACATTGGTTGGAGTTATTAAAGTGCAGATAAGCACGAAGAACAAATGGATATGATAATATGTGCCGGTTTGTCCTGTTACTTTCCCAGCATCCTTTATCAAGCAAGTATCATCTCTATAAGTTTATGATGATTAGTGTTATAGCAACAGTACAACTAACGCTACCAGAATTCTAGACTCGCCATTAGTATTCAACTCATCTGAGCTGATCTCACTTTGAATTGTGTGAATTCTCCCGTGGGCGTGACATCAAAAAAACTAAAGAGACTCATGAACTCATGGGATTGTATCCAGTTCTATACACAGGCAAATGGGATATCCAGTTCTATAGCAGGCGAGCAAAAATAGTAGACAATGATGTTATATCATAGAATTCTTAATAGACTAAATTATCCTAATAGTACCCAAACTATAACGTTCAGACATTTTTAAACTCAACTTTTCACTGTTCGATTTTGGCACTCCAATTTTATAAATTGTTCTTTTTAAAACATATTTCGTCAATTTTGAAACACATCGAATCCACTTTAAAAAAAAAATATCAGACAATACAAGTATTTAAATTACGCATTTGTGCTGCAAAATATGTTTTTGAAATAGTCTCGATGTGCTTCAAAATTGACAAAATGTACTCCAAACTAACAACTTATAAAATTGGAGCCAAATCAAACATTGAAAAGTTGAGGATGTATCGAAAATGTCCGAACTCTATAGTTGAGGTGCCATTAGGGTAATTAATTCCGAGTCCGGTATGGAAATGCATGAATCATCTGATTGGCGTCCGCAAGTTGGTCCTCCTGATCAAATCAATTTAAGATCACCCAACAAAGGAGTATGAGAACTCGACATAATTCTGAGTCGACTATGGGAAATGCATGAATCATCATGCCCAAGTCATCACTAGCAATAGCTAAATAACATAGGTTAAGAATACAGTACAGAGCCAAGAATTACACAAAGTAGGAAACTCCAATATGATATATAATCTTCGGCAAGCTTCGCCACAACCTCCAAACGCTCCCAAACATGCAAGGGTTTTGAAGAGCATTAACAAAGTGCAAAAGCTACTATTACACAATGCAGCAGATGAACTAGAATCAATGGCACCAGCAGAACAGAAGTTGAACAAGAGTACTTTCTGACGAGTCCGATGGGATAAGGTGCAGAAGAAGTAGATTAGGCATAATGAAAATGAAACTACAGGTAAAACCTAACACCTCCGACGAATCGAGCATCAACGGATTATGAGCGTGAGCTGAAGATGACCGCCAGGTGCAAATCTTGAACAGGTGGAGGATGAAGAAAAACAAGAATTAGATCCTCAAATTATTCACCTTGGATAGGTTACTAAGACGCAACTCAATTCTCCTGTCAATATCTGGAAAGCCACGCAGTAGAGGTGGGGCTTAGATCCACCAAATTGTCTGGACGCCAAGCAGATGCGAAACAAGGAGTGGATATTCAATTTCTCAGAGGCCAAGTTACTGGATCTCGTCCAGCATTGGCCTCTTTGGGCTTCAAAGAAAGATTTGTGAACTGTGACTCAAGGTCCCTGCTGTTACTGCGACTGTGAGTAGGAGCAGGTGATGGTGACGGTGACAGTTGCTGGTGCTGCTGAAACAACAATCGCAAGCGAGCAATTTCTTTTTCCAACATCTCCTGCTGAACTGCAAAGGTTCCACACAAACCAAGTTATTATTATCATGTTAAAGCAAATTAGTACGCCAGGCAATACACACACACAAGGTACTAGTTCCCATAATTTCTACAAGAAAATCCACAATAGTAGGGACAATAAAAAAATATTCCTCAAAAAGCACTTTTTCTACAGTACTTGGACCAAACTGACACCAACAGCAGGGTCCGCATCATGCAAACAATAAACACACTGTTGAATTGTGAATTGTTATGCTATCATGCATTGTAGAATATATATACCTTGAAATCTGACATAAACCATGGAACCAAACAATATATGTGCACATCAACCTTTTTTTGATATTTTGTTTTTATGTGTAGAACTATTTCCTGGAGCCAACTGTTTAGATTTTAGATCACGAGAAGTCCCAGATGTACTAAAATCTTAACCAATATATGAATGCCATTCCTCTGCTAATTGACTTGTTTCATGGAGATGAATGCCACTGTATCAATCTTTCCTCTTCCACTACTCTTTTCCGGTGTAGGGGAACTTGTAGGGTGCTCCTTCGCCAAATGAGCTTAAATTGCATGACCAAAAAAGGTTCTCTAAATAGCACATCTTCTACAGTACTTGGCCAAACAGACACCAACAGATACATATCATGCGAACAAAAGACACTGTTTAATTGTGAAAGTATCATGCAATCCAGTTCAAACTCAATATCTTGAATATACTTTACATTGACAGCGGAACCAAAAAATTGTATGCATCAACAGGTTTTGAGATTTCTTGTACTCAACCTTGAGTGAAAACTAGTTCCAGTAACTAATCTATAAGATAAATGGCCTAGAAGAGTCCACATGCTCTAAAAACTTCACCAATGTAATCTCTGATAATGTCATTCATTCACCCTTTGGCTTGTGCCATAGTGACAAATCCAACTGCCTAGAGAAAATTGTATCAGCTTACCTTTTCGTCTGTCTTTTATGGTCAAACTGAACTTAGAGGATGCTCCTTGGTTGCATGAGCTTAAAGTGCAAACCAAAAAGGTAGGTCTACATACCTTTATGTGAACATTGAAAGAGAGATGAAGAATGCTCTCAATAGAGAATAATTTGGGGCAAATATGCCAGTAATATGTAACCAAATCTATTTCGCACGGGCACGGAAAAATGGCCGTATATGTATCATGTCCTTACCCATGTCCATATTCGTGCAACACAAACGATTATAGTGTACATATTCGGAAACGTATGTATCATGTACCCATATCGTGTCCTTGTCTGTATCCCATGTTTGTATCTGCACAGCATAGAACCCAGTATAAAAGGAAGGGTAATACTAGTATGCACTTTTAGAGAGAAGAATTCTCTACTATCTTTTTTTTTGGAAATCCCACACACACAATTGGGGGGCTCGAACCTTGCCGGCCCCTCCGGGTGTCCGCTCTAATACCACTAGGCTAGAGAGCTCGGACAAATTCTCTACTATCTTAATAGGCACTTAAATAACCTACACTTTTATTTTAAAGTTAAATACCCTAACCTATCGTAATTTGTGGTTGGAGGCTAAAGTTAAGTGGCAAAAGACAACTTTGCCCCTATATACAAACCCTAATATCATTAAATTCTTCCCTACTTGCAAAATCCCAATTTCCTAACCCTAATCCTACCGTAATTTGATATTCTTCCCTAATTAAACCCCAACCCTAATGGCCTAACATGTCCTCCTCCCTCCCTTACCCCATCCCGTTGTTGCATAGCACTCGCCCGTGTCCGCCACCGAGGCAGCAAGCAGTCCTGGAAAAAGACAAAATAAATACCTTCATAAACAACTCCAAAACTTCTATATAAGAACTTACAGTTCAATGCATTTAGAAATGCACAAGCATCCTTTCCTACCTCAAAATAATGTTCCTTGGGCCAACAAATTCATAGAGATGCATGTGTGTATATGAATCTTTTGCTCTGAACACAGCCAATTTCAAAAACTCGCCCAAAACAGCCAGAAATTGCCATTTGCTTATGCAGCTAATTGAACTAAGCAAGCAGGTTGTCCCTTATAATCCAGCCTGAACGCAACCGTCGGGCCTTATAATCCACCACTTGATCAAGACATCAACTTGGCAATATGAATATTAGGGAATTTTTTGTACCACAATAACTCAAATTTGCAAACTTAGCGGCAGTGAACGGGAGGCAGCAATGGGCTGGGGAGGACATGGTTAGGGTTTAATCATGAAATAATTAGTAAAAAATATATACAATCTTTCTTTTTTTACATTTAGGGGCAAAACAGTCCAATATAATTATATGACTTGCACAAAACCATTAAGTGAGACGAGAGACTAAAGGATGGGTTAGTGCAAAAGTACGTATAGTTCAGGCTATTTAAGACTTTTAAGTGTAATTTAGCATAAAAGGACAAAAGATGATATAGGGAAGATTAAGAGGAGTTAGAAACTTAAAAGTCTTAAATAGCCTGAACTATACGTACTTTTGTTCTTTTTTTTTCCTTTTAGGCTAAAAAGACGGAGATAGAGCTTATTGTTAAAAAGGCGTATCCTATCAAATAGCCAAGGCCAGACGGTTTTGGGGGTGCTCTATCTACTCCATTGACACTAAGCTCTATCTCCTCCATTCCACCCATCCAACTATCACATGGTGTTACAGGGAAGACTCCCCCAAAGCTTTAATCATTTGATTTGGACATCAAACCTCATTGGTTGCTATAGAACTAGTGAACTTCCAAGCAGTAGCTTGATACATCAGAGTTGAAACTATATCCCTCTCACAAATAAATGTGTTAAGAAAGGTAATAATGTTTGGCTGTCAGGGATTCCAAAGCAAAAACTAGAGAGAACCAGACAAATGTTGCACTTGGTATCCACTATCAATCAAAAGTAGTTTACAGCCAATAAATAATTGTCTATGATTACATCAACAATTACCTAAACTTTTTTGGTCAATAAGAAACTTCTCGGGTCAAGAGGGAACCTAGTCCTTATTATCTCTAATGAAGTTTAACGTGAAATTTTCTAAGAAATGAGAAACAACATGGAAAATAAATAAAAACAAAAATATTATAGGATTTCTTAACCAGCTCATACTAATACAGATGCTGTATTCCATTTTGTAAGTATGTCTCAATCTTTTCCATAATTGAGATGGTTATAGAAAACTGGAGGCAGGTGCAGGTGCAGATGCAGGGATATGAAGGGTTCATTAACTTCCAGTTGCAATCGAGGGAGCCTTACTCAGAGGGGGCTCCTCTCGGTGTGGAAATGCAAAAAAGAACATAAATTGTAGCTAGCTTCATATGTATCTCTCTCCCTGTATAAAGTTGACCTTAAGCCTAATACAGTACTCACCATTTTCAAAATGTAGTCTCTAAGTATCATATGTATCTCCCACTTTGGCTAGAGTAGCTAACCTCATATGTCTCTCTCCCTATATATAGTTGGCCGTGAACCTATGTTGTTACGGGCGACGCCTAGGCGGCCTAGGCGTGCCCGGTTTGAACAGGTCGCCTCGACCTGCATAGTTTGCTGCAGTAGAAGGCGAGGGCCGCCTAGGCGGGCGCCTAGGTTCGTCCAGGGGCCCCTGCGGGCGCCTAAGCGGTGGATCTCAGGATGGGCTATGGGCTTTTTACTTTTTTTTTGGTGCGGCCTTACAATATTTACACAATATTTGCTGCCTTCTGCTACTGCTATTGTTGCCTTTTGATACTGCTACTGCTGCCTTCTCCCTCCTATTGCAATCTGCTACTGCTGCTGCGGCCTTATGCTACTGTTGCTGCTGACTTTTGCTACTGCTGCTGCCTGGAAGGTTTACACAGGTTTAGAGACCCAGAAATCTGGACGGGCGCCTGGGCGAGACGGGCATGATCTCGCCTCGCCTCGCCTAGCGCCCAATACAACATAGCCGTGAACCTAATGAAAGTAATCTCAACATTTCCAAAATTTAGTCTCTAACATGGTATGGGAGCCAAGGTGACGACATCCCAACCCTAGCCTCCACCAAATATCCAAAACCTAGCCTCCATCGTCTTCCCTAAATAGAACTCGAGTACCATCTTTCACAAAATTCCTAAGACCTAACTCTGGTCCTAGCTCCATCTTATATATCTGTAAGCCTTACCCATTTGCAACAAACCCACACCAGTCTCTCCATTCTTCTTCTTTCTCACAACGCAGTCTACCAACATAGAGTATAGAGTCTATAGACATCTCCAACCAATTGTCTATAACCCTAAACCGAAACCCACCATCTCCATCTTCCAGTCTTCTCAGCATCAACACCTTCCTAACTAATCCTCTTTCTTCTCCCATCTCTTACCCTTCCTCTCTGCACAAAATCCCTCCCTAATCTACATTCACTAGATCCCCATGATTACTCAGCCATACATATTGAACAGGAACAAACTTTGACCTAATGAACTTGTAGAGTCTCAACCACATTCCCTTTCCGTGGCCATGACAAACTTGCTCTTGGTCCTCTCTGTCATAAATGGATTGATCACAGCAAGTACATCCATGAAAACCTTTCCAGTCACCATCTCCGGAAGGTTTTCCTTAGAAAAATGAGAGTACCCAGTTGCAAGCAACCTTGAGCTCCCCCTCTCGAGAATGTCCTTGAGATCAGTCACCTATATAATGGAGTCCGCAGCTGCCAATCTGACCGGCTCTTCCTCGAAAACAACTGGATGCCTACTCACCTCCATCGCACCTGTACACATCCACAATAGTCACCTCCCTCGGCCCGTTTCTCCGTCGTCTGCCGCCAACCACCATACCAGATCTCCTGATTACTCCACGCGCCACTGCCATACCAGAGCTCCTGATTGCTCCAAGATCAGCTGGCACACTCTCTCTAGCATGACGACAACAACATACATATGAAGGCTCTCAACGGCCTCATGAATGTTAACTCCCTCTTCAACTTCACTATCTTCGTGCACATGTGGGTCTTTTCCGCCTCCACTGGGCAACATTGCCTCGAGAACGACTCCGATGCACTGAACCTGTTCGACAAAATGTCCCGGTGTCCTCTTTGTTGCCTCCTTTGACCTCCGGCTAGCAAACAATCAAACCATACACCCGTGAGTCCTCCGGACACAACTCCATTGATGGCCTTTCATATATCCAGCTCCGACCTCAATTTTTGCATGATTTTGTCGTCAACCAATTTTCCAATATCAACTCGACTACTGCTTTGTTTCTTTCAAAGTCCACGCTCCTGTGGCACCCTCAGGCCACCCCGTGGGATTGTTTCATCAAAATCCACTCTTATGTGGCACCCTTGGGCCACCTTGACAGAGGCTACTTCATCAAAGCCCACGCTCATGTGGCACCCTGTGACCTTTCATATAACCAATGTTGTAAAAATCGCTAGGCGGAGTCGGTGCGCCGGAGGGCCGACTAGCGCCTAGGGCGCCTAGACGGCGCCGACGCCCATTTTTTTTTTAATATGTATATGTAGGGGGGGGGGGGGGGGGGGGAGGAGAGAGACAGCAGAAGCAGCAGCAGATGCAGCACTCCCCTCTCCCCTCCGCTCCTCCTCCCCTTTCCTCTCCTCCTCCTCCTCCCCTCCCCTCTCCTCCTCCCCTCCCACCACCTCCCCTCTCCTCTCCTCCTCCGCTCCCCTCTCCTCCTCCCCTCCCACCACCACCACCACCACCACCACCGCCACCGCCAACAGAAGCAGCAGCAGCAGCCGCCGCCGCCGCCACCACCACCACCACCACCACCCGCCGCCGCCGCCGCCACCGGCGACTACGACGACGACGGCGGCGGCGGCGACGGCGACGACAACGGCGGCAGCGACGGCGGCAGGTAAGTATGTAATTTTGTTTTTTTTTTTGAATTTTTAAAAAAAATTGGCCGCCTAAGGGCCGCCTAGGGGCCGCCTAGACCGAAACCGCCTAGGACCGCCGCCTAGGGGGTTTTCGGTGCGGCGGGCGGCCGCCTAGCGCCTAGGCGCCGCCTAGCGCCTAGGCGCCGCCTAGGCCGATTTTTAGAACACTGCATATAACCAGCTCCGGTCTCAATTTTGCATGATTTTGTCGTCGACCCATTTTCCAATATCAACTTGACTACTGCTTTGGCTTTCATAGTCCATGCTTCCGTGGCACCCTCAGGCCACCCCGTGGGATTGTTTCATCAACATCCACTCTCATGTGGCACCCTTGGGCCACCTTGAGAGAGGCTGCTTTATCAAAGCCCGCGCTCATGTGGCACCCTGTGACCACCCGGGGGAGGGGGGGTCTGTTTCACAAAAGTCGGAACTATTTCACGAGGGCGCCCCCATTTCTCTGTTCCCGTCCCTGACTCTTATGTCCGACTTCGTCTCCAATGTCGTCAGCACCGTCCTTGACACAAATGTTAATATACCATCGAGCCGCCACATACTAAATGGCATTTAACTTTAACAAACACTCATTGGTATAACCATTAGCTGGACCCAAAAATTCGGGATAAATGCTTTTGTTGATCGGAATTTTTGTTTTTGGGTGGTGGTGGTGTGTGAGTTAAGTATATTGTGAAATGTATAGGTTCTATCCTTATTAATTAGTATGTGCTTCTTTTAGTCCCATATTCGCTAGAGTAGCTATCCTCATAATCCTTCCCTATAAAGTATTCATAGTTGGCCATGAACCTAATGAAACCAATCTCAACTTTTCCAAAATGTACTCTCCAACACCGTATCCATTCAAATCATCATACATGTTTAAGGTTAAAAAACAGAGACTCCCTCAATGCACAATTGTAATTATTCTTGAGCATGTTAACATTATTAGGGATTAGCAGAGTATTTCTATTTCTAGATATTATATATAGTAAGTGCAAAAAGGGAACCCATAAATGCAAAAGGGCATCAACTAGTCTAGGAGAAAAAGCTTACGTCGCTTGACAAGTTGCTCCTGTGCCAGACTATCCAGTCGTTGCTTCAGGGCTTTATTTTCCAAATCCAATATGATATTCTGCTGGTCCATAAATTTCAATTCGGCTGAAACTTCCATTCCTTCCGCCTATAAGTAATGTACAATGTGAAAGCAGGAATGCCAGGAAGTCATAAATTTTCAGTAGCCACGGTTCCTAACCCAAGAGCTTTAATTCTAGGGTGATGCCAGCATTTACCTGTAAAGCTTGAACATTTCTCTCCAGTTCAGCAATGTACTGAAGCTTCCTTACCCGGGATCGCTGAGCAAATTGCCTATAAAAATTAGAACACTTCAGCATTCAGAAATAAACTGAGAGTTATAGCATTATAGCCATATGTATGTGTAGCCATGTGCAAATACCTATAGCCAAGCCATATATATATATATATATATGGCTTGAAAATATATATATATATATATATATATATATATATATATATATATATATATATATATACCCCATAACAACTTGGAATCAATATTTTCCATAATTTCAAAAGTTCTCTTTCTTCATTAAACCTTTGTTTGAATATTGGGAAGATTACCAATGACACTTTACTTGGATTCTTTCCTGGGAATCAACATGAGTGCCCAAGGTGCAACAACAAAGCCTTTATCCCAATTTTTGGGGTCGGCTTTTAAAATCCTTTTCTTCCGTTCAGCTGTGTTTAGGACCCGGTCATGTCCTATGTAACACTCACAAAAAACATATCCAAGGTGCACAAAAAAATACCTTGGAAATAATTTCAATAACAATTTGGAGGTGGATAAAAGTGGTTTTTAGAAAGCAAAAAAAGAGAGAGGTTAAATTAGATATTAGAAATCAGTTAAACCAATATATAA
Organism: Iris pallida; assembly: GCA_029216955.1. NCBI lineage: Eukaryota > Viridiplantae > Streptophyta > Magnoliopsida > Asparagales > Iridaceae > Iris > Iris pallida. Next base: position 119,976 of record JANAVB010044214.1, on the reverse strand, counting down.
TAATTAAATAACTAAAGGAGGTTGGGTGGAGAAAGGGAGGGAAAGCCATTAGGTGACCTCTAATGACCTTGGTAAAGTTTCTTTTTTTAAATTTTAAGTAATAGGCATGTCTTTATCTTTTGCATCAGGAATCGCAATAGTCATAACTAAAAAGAGGCCATATATTGACTATGTTACGGATATCCAAACACCATGGTTCTAGGCGAAGTGTCATTTCTCAGAATTCTCATTTGACCATGATGTTCACAAAAGGGGATTATTAAACAGGCTCCAGGAGTAATAAGAGTTTCAAGTTCTACGACTTCCTCCAGGAAAAATTGGTTAGAACTATGAAGTGTTAACGTTTATGTATATAAAGTTTCCTCGTGTCAATCTATGTTTCCATGGTATTATATGTCATCCCTCTGCAGTATAAGTTAAGAGGAAGCTGGTGACCTAGGACTGGACAAAACCTCGAGTCAAATCAATGGGTATGACGAAGAAAGGGTGATCAGCTTGATTCCCCACCATAAACAATTGTTTGGATATTGATTGAGCTCAATTTTGTCAAATGTCAAATAGACAGCAGTTTATCCATTAAATTAAATTTATAGCAAAAGATAAGGGAAATTACCCAACATGTTTCAAATTGGAAAGCAAGCAAACAAAAATACCAATTTTATACAAAATGACAAGCCGGGTATCAAACTATCATAACCATGATCCTAGTCTAGAATACTTGCAGACACATGAAAGGCAACTAAAGGAGAATCTAGAATGGTGTATGAAAGGTTTTGATTCCATCATTGTAATCAATATTCAAAATGTGAGAATAATATTTTGTTTCCATCTTATAATTTCAGTCTAAGCCAACTAGAGTTATGTGACATATTTATTCTATTCCTATTGGCTTGATAGGTTCCTTTGTAATCAATATTTATTCAGAAACAACTATGATAAATGGCACATTAACCATGAGATTGACAACAATGCATAGTGGGCATTGCCAGAGCAACCACGATGACAACATTTCTGGTGGGGAAGTGGTGATTTGCTAGACTCCCCATATCTCACTTTTGTTAAATCTCACGTAGACATTGGTTTATCTATTCACTTAAATTTGTAGCCAACAATAACGGCAGATGTGCAACATGTTTCAAATTGGAAAGCACACAAAGACATAACAGTTTGTTCAGCTTTATTCAATGGCAAACAAGAGTCGACATCTTGTTTGCCATCGAACAAAGTTGAAGAAAGAAGTACAAAGAAATCCTAAATAGGAAAGTACAAAGTTTTTTATTCTGGAAAAGTGTGACGATGGAGATCGAATATTGCAGCTGATTCCTTTACTCCGTTGACGATCCGACAAGACGAAAGAGGATTGCAAGTCTCTCCTCAACAGCAAGAAGGACAACAATTCGGCTCTCTCGATTGGATGCTCAAACTCTCTGTATCTGGGGGTTGAAATGAAAAAAGGCTCCTTTTATTTATAGTAACCTGGAGAAATCTATCCATGCGCGCATATGCAATGAACGCATGGATTTTGGCACGCAGGAGTGCTACGCGCATGAGTTTTGTTACCACGTGGCATTTCTGAACAGAATGCAGTTACAACTGTGCGCGTATGGCGCAGTTGATGCCACGTGGGTGTAGTTGGGATAGGGTGGTTGCTGAGATCTTGGGTGGTTGGCACTCGTTCAAAGGCGTAACCGAGTCAATGACACGTGACGCGTGCCCATTGCTCAAAGATCTTATTCTGTTGGAACAGAAAAGATCTCTACGCCACGGAAAATCGATGTTCCATGCTGATTTGGCGTATGAATGTGATCAGGGTGTATTGAAACTTTGGCGTAGGGTGCATCCCTACGCCTGGAGGAACTTGGCGTTTGTTGAAGGCCTTGGTGTGGGGGAGATCCGTACTTGGTTAGCCACGTGGCCCTGCACTCTGACAGAACTTTTCATACGCTGACGTAAGCGTTGACATATGTTGTCAGCACGTTCTTTGAAGCGTTTTGACTTTAATGGGGGAAGGCTTGGCTACGCCTGTGTTACAATACGCCAAGTGCCACTGCGGTACTGGGCGTATGGGTCTGTAAGGAGAGTGGCTCCTCGGTTTTTAAGTTGCCGTCGTCTACACAGAACTCGAGGCGCACCCTGCACCACACTCGAGTTGACAACTGACATCTGACAGACTTTGTCAGTGGAGCATTAAATGCTCTTTTTGCTAAAGGGGCGCCTAGGCGTAGTGCTTCCTTTAGCGTAGCAACCTGAAGCTCTTTAGCAATTTGTAGGCGCATGATCTTCTTGGCGTAGGGTTTGCTGGCGCGTAAGATTAAATGTGTAGGATTTCCAGGGCGCATGGTTCTTGTATTTTCCATGCTCCTACAATAACCAATTTTGTGCAAAATGATAAAGCAAGGTAAGCAAGCTATCATAACCAGGATCTTACCAGAATGCTTGCATTCACATGAAAGTCGACTAAAGTACAACTTAGAATGGTGCATGGATGGTTTTGGTTCCATCGATGCAATCAATAACAGAAATTAGAGGTAATTTTTGTTTTGATCTTCTAAATTTGTCTAAGCTAACAGAGTTATTTAACATATTTATATTATACTCCAGAGGCATAGGCATCTTTGTAATTAATATTTAGGCTTAATTGCAACTTGATACCCTCAACCATTCCAGTTTTTTAACTTGATACCCTAAATTTTTTTACTCGACAACTTAATACCATCAACTATTTAATATTTTCAAGTTGATACCCAAAATTTTAAAAAAGACAAAATTACCCCCGTCTTCCCAACCCCTCCCTCCTCCCTCCTCTCTCGATTGTCCCCCCCCCCCCTCTCATTGCCCCGCCCCCTCTCCCCCATCTTCAGCTGCACCACAATATTTGGTAGAGGGCATCGACGGAGCAACCACAATGACAACATTTATGGTGGGGAGGTGGTTACGTTAATGAGACGATGATGATAACAAAGAAGAAGTGGTGAGTGGTAATCGTGTGGCATCTTGAAGTTGTTGATAGATATCACTCAAGCTTAAAACGACACTGATTCTAGCTCTAGTGACAGCGCAGGAAGCATTGACACATTGCTCCTCTTCAAACTACAAAATGAACAGGTTGACCATCACATGCAATGGTGGTGGAAGAATGGCAAACTAGTTGCCATCGAAGGAAAAGCTAGTCCAGGGAGAAACTTAGTATTAGGAGACACTTGATATTGAAACAGTTAAGACAAGCTACCCACAAGCAGAATGCAAAGGTAAAGGATGGACTGGAGACTAATTTTACTTGATCATAAAAAGATAAAAGGTGTTTATTATATCCACCAACTCATAGAATGATGTCAACTTATCTCTCTCGCTTTTCTTTCTTACCCCCTTCGGTTTCCGTTGTAGAGAAAAAGATCGTAAGACGGGCGACATTAATATAACATTCTTTCTCTGTTAGCTTTTTATGACTAAAAATAACTCTCTGGCTTATCAGAAGGAGAGCATAGCTGGACGTCACAAAAAAGGTAGCTGGACTAGCATAATTTTATTTCAGATACAATACTACAGTATTTTATTCCATCTTTTACTAGCAGAGTAAAGACATTATATTCTTGAAGGTGGGGAATTAAGCATAATTATATGTTAATTTAGTTCATAAGGAGGCCACCATTAACATAGTACAAAGGGGTAGACTGATTTACCTAGAATATATGAGATCCAGTATTATGTTCCTATTGTTTAGCAATGTCTATAAGATTTCAATCATTAAACCATTTCTTGATGCATAACTGCATAAGGTAGTCTTAAAATTATGGGGGCGATGATAGCTCGTCAAGACAAAATGCAAGGAGATTCTTAACTTCAGGAGTGGCTAAGGCAATCTTAAATAATGCACCATTGCTTTGTCCATTCCTAAGTCCTAACAGAACAGGGGGACTTGGGGAAGGGGCCTTTCAAGACACCATCTCCACAGTGACACAGAAACAGCATCCACCTCCATGCCATTTATTGGTATAAAGGTTCCTTGGTTCAGCGAGATAGGTTAAGGAACATATCCTCAAAGGCAAAATTCATTTACTTGTGAAAGAGACCTTGATATGCTCTGCTACTAAAGAGAACATGCATAGAAAATGACAGGATGGCATCATCCTCTTCTCAACTCACCCACAAAGTGTAAAGCACAACTAAATCCCTCAAAATAACCCCTCAAAGTTGGTACATTATACCTACTCACATCTTTACCTACCCTACCCATTAAGCTTCAGCCGACTTCAAGGGGGTACTGAAGCATAGAATAGCTTCCGACTTCAACTGTGAAACAAACCAATGAAACAACAACCTAGCTAATGTGAATCATTCCTACACTTTGAACTTAGCCACGCCATCATTTAGACGGATGGCAACCACAAATCCAACTATTTTGCCTCTCCTCCCTCCTCCAACGTCCACCACACTCCTCCCTTGGCTAGGAACTAAGTCGAAGGACTAAATATGTGAGAAGAAAAAGCATCATCCAAGTGCACTAGCTGACAAGTTTCCCTGAAACCAGGTTACCAGAAAAGAAGAGGAAGAATAAAAAACAACTTTTAAAATATGAGCTTTATTAGTAAACAAGTAAAGCAATTTAATGGATCACATCATAAACTTCACAAGACTAATGCATAAAATGGAAGTTCGTCCTATAAAAACATTGGTAATGCATTATCATTGCATCTTCAATGTGATGTTATTTGTAGAACAAGCAAACATGCAACTGTAACCAGAGAAAAAAAGGCATATCTCAAAAAAGCTAAATAAGGAATCAGTGAAAAGCTTACTGTTTAACACGCTTTGTATCAGTCTCTGATTGAGAATGCTTAGCATGTGATCCTTCCTTCTTCTCGGTTGCAACTCTGGAATCTTGAGTAGATTCATCTTTCTCGTGTTTATCAGCGACGCTAGAAGATGCCAATGCATCAGGTTCTCTCGATACACATGATGACCCAGGATGAACAACCTTATCTTTCAGAGGTGGAAGACTACTCGGGTAATTCGCCACATTCAGGCCAGACTCCCATCCTCTAATTTGTGGTCTTGCAAACGGCTTGGCCTCCGAATAATAATTTGTCCGCTGCACATCTCTAATTTGATCGAACTCCTGGGCTCCCCACTGAGGTACCGTACCCGCATTTCTCAGCCTAAACTCCTCCTGACCTGAACTATCTACATTAGAGTACATACTAGCCGCGTCAAAGTAAGCAAACGAATCGCTTGACGAGCGGCGATGAGCTCCACGCTTCACGGGTGTCTCCGGCTCGTTAAGGAGCTCGTCGAGCCAAGAAGGTTGCTCCTCGATAAGAAAGCTCTCGGACGAGGTACGCTGATGGTGCCTGTGCCCCTCTCTCGGCTTAGCAATCCCGTTCAATCCGATGGAGCCGTAGTCCCCGTACGACGGGGGAACCGTTGGGAAAGGGCTCTTGGGGGGGAGGAAGGCTTGTTTCCCAGCGCAAGTCTGGTTTTTGAAGTTGAAAGCCCCTCTCATATTTGACATTGGTCCAAGAGAGCAGCAATTTTTCTCCCTACATAGAAACTAACTACTATTTCAGCTACCAGTAATCTTTAGTAACAGCACAAGTAAACTTAGAATAACGCACGATACTTGACCTACAAATCTAGGGAGCACTGACAGTTCAAAATTGCATGCCGTGTCCGTATCATGGAGCACAGCAAAATATAGTAAGACGCTCTAAAATCGGTGTCGTGTCCGTAACCTTCGCAAAGTCTCATCTTTTGAGTAAAAGAAACGCAAATTGACACAAATTAACAAGCAAAAGAGCGGATTGAACTCAAATCTAACGACTAATGAAGAGATCTTATAGGCACATGACAGTACAGAATAATCTAAAGCTCAAAATCGGATCTTTGAGCTCAAAAATAAAATAAAAATCCGGATCTCGACAGCAAGCAACAGAAAAATCGAGTCTTTGACCAAAATTTGAGGAATGCATTACCAGATCGATCGTCCCCCCACCCGCAGATTCCGATCGAAACCCTAATTCCGACGAAAAATCCCACGAAAAATTAGGGTTTCGGAAAGAGGGAAAGAGCTCTGGAGAAGAAGAGAACGAGAGGAGAATGAAATAGTTCGGTAAGAGAGGAGCAAAAAAAGAATAATAAAATTATTTTAAAGGTCGGATTGATTCAGACCGTCGGATCTCGAGGGACGTGCGGCGGGGATTGAGTGTCCTTGGGCGTAATTTTTGAGGCAGGGTGGAGGACCACCCCACCAATATTGACAGCTTAATGCCACCTCCAACTGTTGGGAGTTTGTTGGCATGTCTCACTTGGTTGATCTGTACAATACTAAATTTTTGCGTTTAGGGTTTGCGGGTCTTGCCCTAAGGCAAATGGGTGTGTGGTTGCAACTTGCAAGTTGTGGGACTCATCAATTCGGTTTGTCGACACCAATAGATCTAAATGATAGGTCGTATTTGCGGATGATGGAACGGCAGAAGTATTGAGAATCGTAAAGGAGATTATCAGATTGAATACGATTAGTATGTAGATTGTGACTCGTGACTCGCTAGTTATACTGGTCCCGACTTTGGATTCGAAAATTTATTTGTATAAGTTTTGTAATTTTTTATTACAACTCACACACACATACACGTCGTTACGGTTGCGGGACTCTGAACCTTGTCGGTCCCACCTGGCATCCGTGCTGCTTTTTACATGAGCTACAAGTGTTGGGTTCGGTTCGAATATGGATCCTTTATAATTGATTGTGCTGGAAAGAAAATAATAATAATAAAAAAAAAAAGATTGTGTTTTATTATTCTTTCGACTACATCTCTTGTTTTGGTTCAAGACATGGCCCATGTACTTCGCTACAGTGCATACAAGAGTGCAATAGAATTTGTATAAATTCATATTATGATATGTACTAGCAAATATGTACTACGCAAATGTATAATGGTTTAGTAAGAAGAGTTGGGAAGTCATCCGATACCAAAGGCTTTCATGGTCATCTTATTTGAAAGGACAACTAGGTAAGGGCGGAGCCACATAATAGATAACTAGTCACCTTCACGTGCGTTGCGCATATAAAAAAAAACAATGATAGTATTAATAAAGTATATAAAAATTTAAATTATATTATAATATTTTAAATATAATTTTAATATGATTTGTTATGATTATTTTTTTAATTCTGGATATGTGTTTAATTAGATAATATTATGTAGTTAGTTTAAACATAACTTTAATTTTAAATATATTCTAGTATTGGGTGGTTTTTAATTTTTTACGTGAGAAGATAGTTCGGTTATCCACACAGAAGATAAGAAAGGTAGTTAATTTTAAAATTGTTGTAAAAATAAGAGAAAGAGAAAAATATTGGTAGCCAAAAATTTGTACATAGTTTTTCTCATTGATAACATATAAAAAGAGAATATGATAGAGGTTGTTGTGGGTATAGATAAGGGTATCCATATTTGGGTTTATCCAAATCACAACACTCCCCATTGGATGCGTGCATCTTTGGGATACGTGCATCTTCGAGATGCGTGCATATTCAGGATGTTCTCCCTAAAATTATAAAAATTACATATAGTTCTTACATCAATAAGAAAAGAAAAATAACCTCCCAGTACATTTGAATATTACATCTCATCCCAATCTTTGTATATACATTTTTATACATCATATCCTTATGAAGAGGTTGCAGGCTTTATTTGTGATTCCTGAAAGGTTGCAACTTTTTCTGATATGTTGAACTATTGAAATTATAGCTATGCACATTCTTTGTTTGCTTTGATGAAATTGCCGCAATGATTTGATTTATTCTTCCTAAAATACCTGCAACATTATTTATAAAACATACCTTGTTTGTGGTATCCCCTTAGTGGGTATCCGATAAATATCATTCATCTGCATATCTCATTAGATCAAAACATTCATAAAAAATAATTTATGTGCCTTATGTCATTTTAGTAGATGCATATCAGCAAATTTACATAAAATATTGTGCTGAGTGAATGACAATACAACATAAAATATTATGTTGAGTGAATGACAATAAAGAATTTGTATTTACATATGGTACTTCAGGACCAATAACATGTTCTTTTAATAATAACGGATTCTATTGACCTAACCATTATAGGTATATTATTCATATTAAAACTCTACAGGAGTTCTATCTCTACAGGAGTTTTATATTTTCTCTCTCTTCAGAAGATTAATATATCTCTTCAAGTGATTATAGTAGATATCTTCTAGAGATTCATCTTTTCATGAGATTACTGAAAAACAGATGGCAACTCTAGAGGGGGGTGAATAGAGTTTATAGCGATAATAGCCAATTAAAAATTTAAACTCTTTCACAAGAAAAACTAATCAGAGTAAATACGGAAATAAATAAGGAGCAAGAAAGCATACGCAAACACAGCCGATTTTAACCTGGTTTCCCTCATGGAGGACTAGTCTAGGCCTGAGAACTCTAGCTCAGGATTAAATCCACTATTTGTGAAATAGTAGTTACACCCCGTGCCTTTTCTTCAGAAGAGCACGTCAACTTCTTACAAAGGATCGCAGTGGTGATGCTTGGAATTTTCCAAGCGACTTCTTGAACTCTTGCACAAGACTCCTAACTGAGAGATGCTGAGCACTCGAGACTTAGAAAGCTTGTGGCTAGTAGATGAAGAAGGGTATGGCTTATATTGAGCTTTAGAGAGAAGAGAAGATGGGATGGGATGATTTTGAAAATGAGAAAATTCTTGGTCTATTTATAGGGTTTTAGCAGGCAGAATTCGGCCAGAATTCTGGTAGGAATTTTCAAAAAATTGGCCGTTGGACAACTAGCAACCAGCCAACCCTAAAAATTAGGGTGCTAATTTTTAGGGGACAGAGTTCGGCCCGAACTCTGTGTGGAGGCAGAGTTCGGCCCGAACTCTGTCTCCAGAGCACAGAATGGGTCTTAAGGTCCAATGGGCTTATTTTTGGATGTGGAGCTTTATAGATTTTGGATAGGTTATAGGTCAAGTCTCAAGAGCTCAGCACCACTCAGCTTACAACAGTCTAGACTCAATAAATATAAAAGTACAGACTCTAAAACGACTTGCATTTTGCAAAAACTGAGCTGTCGTCTGGCTTGAGCTGGATGTAGTCGTCGTGTGTCGTATTGAATTATTACAAATATTATTTAGTCAATGTTATCAATATTTGGTTGACTGTGACTTTGTGTCAACAATCTTCCCCATATTGATAATTGACAAAATAATAATTATATATTCAATATTCATACCTGGACACATGTAAAGACATAGCTCCCCCATAATTAGTGCCAGCTTAAGAATAGCTCCCCCGTAAACAATGCTGGAAATCTTGTTGGCCTGTTAATAACATTCTTCCAAAAGCATATATAGACAAAAAGAATATAGAATATACATATCTTCCCCTTTTGGCATTTAGCAATATAAGATAAACATGCAAACACACCAAAAGATATGAGAAGAAACTGCATATAAACTGATATAACGACCAAATGTCTCAAGAGTCATAATGACATAAACTGATAGAACTACTAAAGTCTCAAAAGTCACAACCCATAATAAGTCTAATGCAAACCAAGTACATAAAAGCAACTAAAAACAAAATGCATAAACCATAATCTATGATCCTCAGTAGTAGTAGCGGGGAGTCCATATCCATCATCGAGTGCGTGAAGGCCCAGCGTCGTCCGATGGATCAGTAAAGGAGCGACGAGGGTCCACAAAGGCTGTATCTGGATCTAAGTAGCAAATGACCCAAGGGTCATCGATACGATAGCCCTCACGACCGGGATCTCGCTCCATAGGAATGGGTATGGAAGGATGGCGAGACATGGAATACCGAATATCATGCAGCGAGTTGCTGATAGCACTCATCTGCAAGGTGGTCCGATAATCCAGCTGAGTCCATCGATCGTCCTCCAAAGTGAAGCGATCTCGGAGCATGGTCTGAAGAGACTCGAGAGTGGCAGGAGGAGGAGGAGGATCTTGTCCAAGAGGAGGGGCATCTAGCTCATCATCAAAATGCTCAGACACTACTGGTGAGCCAATGGCCGCCTGAAGCCTCCTTGCCTTAGAGAGGAAGGCAGGGGCAGGTAAGAATGGACACTCATCAAGGGGTACATGAAAACGTACGAAAGATCATAGGAAGGTATAATGCATAAACCAAAGATCTTGGTTTCTTCCTACAGTTAATCATCCAATCCATCATTGTGCGTGGAAGATTAAAGGGGACATGGAAGTGGAGTTGGTATAAGGCCGAGATTTCAAAATAAGTGACTTCATCGGTAGAATCCGCTTTGGGTAGAATGGTGTTGAAAATGATCCGATGAAGCTCATAGAAATAGGGATTGAGGAATTTAGCCAAAAGCTTACGAGGACGTGTGTTAGGGCTACACAAGTCGTCCTTGAAGCTTTCAAGTGAAATTCCTTCAGGAAATTGAAATGATCTAGCTTCAACAAGCTTTTCCCAAGAATTAGGCTCTTGAAGCTCAAGATATTCGACCAATTTGAAATCGTCAAAGGAGATCAATTCCCGTAACTCGTGAATAAATATGAGTATCATCATGGGTTAAGTTGCAGTAGAACATTTGAATAGCACTACGATAAATGACCGAATTTGTGGTAACAAGTTCATCAAGGCAAAGGTCATGAAATAGTGCATCATATTGTGAGAATATAGTAAAGTTGATGGGGTGTCCCGCAAGCACCGGACGTGTCCGAAAATCACTAAACCAATCATTTGAGGCGTCTAGTGATACAAAAATTCGGTCGTCAAAAGTGTTTGGATCATGTGGACGTGGAGGATTGAACAACGGATGGATTTGTTGTTCAATGGCCGGTGCAACGGGTTGTGCAACGGGCGGTTCACCGGGAGGAGGAGCATTCGACGAGGATGCGCCCTCGGTCCGAAGTCTCTTTTCGCGGTTGAACAAACGAGGAGCCATAATACAATAGATAATAAAAGAAATTGAGATATAGAAGAGTGTGGAATTATATCTCAAACTAGTGATGAACAATGTAGGAGAATTGAAAAAGAAGCATTTTCCTTGAGTTTGGGGAAGAATTGACCTCTAGAAAGGAGAAATTAGGGTTAGGATTTTGAGAGAATTGAGTAGGAGAAGTGGAAAAGGTGGTAATGAGGAAGGAGAGGGAAGAGAAACCGAAAATATGGTGAGGGTTTCTCTTGGTCGGAGCAAATAATAGCCATTGGATCTAACATTTGATCAACGGCTGAGACTGTTCCCGGTTCTGGAACAGTCAGGCCGAATTCGGCCCGAACTCTGGTAAGGACAGAGTTCGGCCCGAATTTCGGATCCTGGTCACAGAACAGGAATCAGGCAGAAAATAAAAACGAATGGTTAAGTAAGAAAGACCAATATAAGATATGAGTATAAATACAAGAAAAGATCCAAAAGTAAACAAATGAATAACGGATAGTGAGTTCGAAGCAGCAATATGAAGTTGAAAAGTAGTATTTCAGCATGTGATAAATAAAAATAAATCGTATAAAAAACAAGGAATTATATCATAATTCAATATTTTGAAGCTGCTATGGGTTAGCTGCAGGGGCCGGATCCCAGCTAGCGGTAGTCCTGAGGACTAGTGCACCGTGTCGCTTAGGCTTTTACGCCTTGTTGTTAGAAGGACCCTTTCGGCTTGTACCCATAGCAGGTTCATCATAAGAGAATCAAAATATACTCGATATTTACGCAGGTTTATTTTAATTTACAACAGCTTCATCTAAAATTCCAAGTTCACGACAAAAAAAATTGAAGTGCTCTTCGGATAATAGTTTTGTGAAGAAATCTGCTAACTGATGATCAGTGTCAATAAATTCTAAGTTAATCGTGCCATTTTGCTGATGATCACGCAAAAAGTGATGACGAATTTCAATGTGCTTCGTGCGTGAGTGACAAATGGGATTCTTAGTAAGATTTATAGCACTAGTGTTGTCACAAAAGATTGGAATATGCATGAAAGATAAGTTATAGTCTTCAAGGGTTTGCTTCATCCACAGAATTTGTGCACAACAACGCCCAGCTGCGATGTATTCAGCTTCTGTTGTGGATAGTGCGACAGAATTCTGCTTCTTGCTAAACTAAGAGACTAAAGCTTTTCCTAATAAATGACACGTGCCGCTCGTACTTTTACGGTCGACCTTGCATCCGGCGAAGTCAGCATCAGAGTAACCAATGAGGTCAAATGACGTTGACTTGGGATACCATAGGCCCACTGTAACCGTACCCTTAAGGTATCGAAAGATACGCTTAACCGCGGTCATGTGTGATTCCTTAAGATTTGCTTGATATCTAGCACACGGGCAAATGCTAAACATAATATCAGGGCGACTAGCAGTAAGGTAGAGTAGACTACCTATCATACCTCGATACTTACATTGATCTACGGGTTTGTCGCTATCATCTAGTTCAAGTTTGGTTGAAGTAGCCATTGAAGTGCTGATTGGTTTGACGTTGTCAAGGTCGAATTTCTTCAGCATGTCCTTTGTATACTTTGACTGACAGATGAAGGTTCCATTTGACATTTGTTTGACTTGCAGCCCAAGAAAGTAGTTGAGCTCCCCCATCATGCTCATCTCAAACTCGGTCTGCATACACTTGGCAAAATCTTGACAAAGGGTTTCATCAGTAGAACCAAATATAATATCATCTACGTATATTTGTACTAAAAGAATAGTGTCTTTAAAAGATTTTATGAAAAGTGTGGTGTCAATTTTCCCTTTTGAAAAACCTTTCTCAAGCAAGAAATTGCTTAGCCGTTCATACCAAGCTCTAGGGGCTTGTTTGAGGCCATACAGCACTTTCTTTAGCTTGAACACGTGGTCGAAAAATTTGTGATTTTCAAAGCCAGGAGGTTGTTTCACATAAACTTCCTCCTTAATAAATCCATTCAAGAAAGCACTTTTAACATCCATTTGAAATAATTTGAAAATTTAAAAATTTACAAATGCACAAAGCATCCGAATGGATTCCAATCTAGCAACAGGAGCATACGTCTCATCGTAGTCGATACCTTCCTCTTGGTTGTATCCTTGGGCTACTAGACAAGCTTTGTTTCGTGTGACTGAACCATCTTCATTCACTTTGTTTCTAAAAATCCATTTAGTACCAATAATCGAGTGATTAGCCGGTCTAGGAACGAGTTCCCATACTTGGCTCCTCTCGAATTGGTTGAGTTCCTCTTGCATAGCAAAAATCCAAAATTCATCATTGAAAGCTTCTAAAATATTTTTTGGCTCAATTTGTGAAATAAAGGCAGTGCTAGCAATAGAGTCTCTTAATGATGATCTAGTAGTTACTCCACGTGAAACCTCACCGATCACCAAATTTTCTGGGTGTGATGGCTTGAAGGAGAATTTCTTTGGCAAGCCCTCCAGAGGATTGGCTTCGGTTGTGGTATTCATTGGAGTAGAAGTTGATGGCTCAACATCATCATCAAGAGTAGCTGCTGCACTGTTATCTTCATCAAAAGTCACATTTGTAGACTCTTCCACAATTAATGAGCGTTTGTTAAAAAACTCTATATCCCTTACTCTTGGCAGCATAGCCAAGAAAAATACCATCGTCAGCTTTGGCATCAAATTTGCCTAAGTTGTCTTTGGTGTTAAGGATAAAGCATCTACAACCAAAAACTCTAAAATAAGAAATATTTGGGGTTCTCCCAAACCAAAGCTCATAGGGTGTTTTCTTCGTAATAGGACGAATAAGCACCCTATTTAAAATGTGGCATGTTGTACTGACAGCTTCAGCCCAAAAGTATTTCGGAAGTGAAAACTTGTTCAACATGACTCTAGCCATATCGTCAAGAGTCCTATTCTTCCGCTCCACAACACCATTTTGTTGAGGAGTTCTTAGATAAGAAAACTCATGACCAAAACCATTAGAATCACAAAAATTTTCAAAATTAGAATTTTCGAATTCGCCTCCATGATCACTTCGGATTCGAGTAATCATGTAGCCTTTTTCGTTTTGAACTTTCTTAACAAAAATCTTGAAAACCGAAATAGCATCACTTTTATTTGTAAGAAAGAAAACCCAAGTAAATCTTAAAAAGTCATCAACAATAACAAAGGCATAGAGTTTTTCACCAAGACTGGCTACTCTACTAGGGCCAAATAAATCCATATGGAAAAGTTGCAGGGGTCTAGTAGTACTTACAGAGTTAATGGAATGAAATGAGGACTTGGTTGCCTTATTCAATTCACATTCAGCACATACCGTGTCCTTTTTGAATGTGATATCGGGCAAGCCTCTAACTAGCTTCTTGGTCGATAGCCTGGATATAGTATCCATGTTGGCATGACCAAGACGCTGGTGCCATAGTAATCGTTCATCTTTATGAGCATATAGGCATCTACCTGCATTGTTAGTATTTTCAGACAAATAGAAAATATAAATATTATCCTCTCTTACCCCTTCAAAAGTGATGTCTCCCGTTGACCTATCATAAATAAGGTATTTGTTTTGTCCAAAGTTAATGTCATATCCATGGTCAGCAAGATGACTAATGCTGAGCAGGTTATGCTTTAACTCGGTCACTAGGCAAACATCCTTTATTACGGGAGAGGGAGGATAACCAATATTACCATTACCTATAATATAACCTTTTAGGTTGTTGCCGAAGGATACATATCCTTCTCTCTTCATCGATAGTGATGCGAAAAGATTTGCGTCTCCCGTCATATGCCGCGAGCATCCACTATCGAGAATTCACTTACTTTTAGTTGAGGAGGGAAGGTCCACCTACATCAAGAGTAGATGTGACCTTTGGTACCCAAGTTCTTGAGGGTCCTGAAAAGTTAGTTTTTGGAAACCATGCATATATCTTTCTATCTACTAATCTTCTAATTCTACATTGTGGTGAAATGTGTCCATGTAAACCACAATAAGTACATGTAGCATTCCTATTTATATTAGGAGCATGCTGATGATGTCTATAAGTAGAATGATGAGAAAAAGTATGATGATATGTAGAATTAGCATGGTGATGATGACTATGTGTAGAGTGATGTGGAGTGGCATGGTGATATTGTCTATATGGAGTAGCATGGTGATGATGTCTATATGTAGAGTGATGGTGATACTATTTTTGTGCAACATGGTGATGATTGTATCTATGTGTAGCATGATGATTTTGTGACATATGATAGTTATTTCTACGTACATATGGTTTGTGTCCTTTGTGAAAGTATGTGTATATGTAAGCATGGTTACGTGTTGTAGGTGGATGACGTGGGTGACTAGTATGAGAAGTATCATGCTTTGTGAGTGTCTCTTGGGTTTGAGGTTGAGCAACATGTTTTTCCAATTTAGTCTCTAGTTTCTTAGAGACAGCTTGCAGTTCAGTAATCTTAGCATTCAAACCATGCATCTTAGTAATAGAAATCTTGTGTCTACTCTTTTCTTCTGCAAGCTCCGTGTTGAGTGTTGTAATTTCTTGTGTTTGTTGTTCAATACGTGCTTCGGCATCATGTAAGCTTATTTTAAGCTTAGATACCTCATCTGTGATATCCGTGGGTGAAGTGTCTCTAATGTTATCAAGTAATAGAGAAAGTCTTTGAATTTTAACTTCATGACTTTTGATTTTGTCCTTGGCATGTTTGTATTTACCAATGACCTTTTTGTGATCATTAAGTAAATCGGTGAAAGCATCGCCAAGTTCATCAAAAGTGAAGTCATCAAGAGTTTCGTTTGATACCTTGTCGGAAGTTGCCATTAGGCACACATTAGCCGTATCTTGAGGGGAGTCCTTTTCTTCCTCGGAGTTACTAGCTTCGCTTTCATGCCAAATGCTTGTGTTGGCATATTTCTTTGAGGAAGTCTTCTTGTATGGCTTCTCATAACGGTTGCTCTTCTTTAAGTATGGACAATCTTTTCGGACATGTCCTGTCTTCTTGCAACCATAGCAGGTTGGCTCTTCTTCGTCGTCTTCTTGAGGTTCTTTCTTTCTTCGGTTGAAGCGAAGGAATTTCTTAAAGTTGCGGACGAGGAGAGCTTGATCGTCACCTTCCGAGTTGTCGTCATCCGTCTCTTCGAGGTCAGCCCTCCGTCGGTGAGCTTTGAGTGCGATCTCCTTAGCCTTAGGAGCAGGCTCTTCGAAGTCCTTGAGGTCAAGCTCATGAGTCATTAGCTTTCCCATCAAGGTCTCCAAGGACATGGTTGTGAGATCATTTCCTTCTATGATGGCTGTCACCTTAGGATTCCAAATATTTGGGAGCCCCCTAAGTAGCTTGCGAATCTTCTCGTGATTTAAATATTGTTTGCCAAGCGAAGACAGGGGGTTGATGATGTCGAGGAATCTTGTGAACATTTGCGTAATCATCTCATTTGGCTTCATCTTGAAAGCCTCATATTCTTGAGTGAGACGGCTTATCTTTGATTCCTTGACTTGGGTGGTTCCTTCATGCGTCACTTCTAGAAGTCTCCATACTTCGTGAGATGTGGTGCATGTAGAGACCCTGTTGAACTCATTCCTGTCTATAGCACAGAATAAAGCATTAATAGCTCTCGCGTCTAGACTTGCCTGTTTCTTCTCTTTGTCAGAATACTTGTCATGTGATTTCTCAACGAGATCACCATTGCCAACTATTCTGGCGGGCTTTTGTAACCGTCAGTGACGATAGTCCACAGGTCAAAGTCTAGCGACTTGAGATAAAAGCTCATCCTTGTTTTCTAATATGTGTAGTTAGTTCCATCAAATAAGGGAGGCCTATGAGTGGACTGCCCTTCACCATGATTGAAAATCAAGGATTGTGTGGTTGCCATGGATCATCTCTAGGATGTTAGTCCTTGTTGAGAGAACAGAGCTCTGATACCAATTGAAAAACAGATGGAAACTCTAGAGGGGGGTGAATAGAGTTTATAGCGATAATAGCTAATTAAAAATTTAAACTCTTTCACAAGAAAAACTAATCAGAGTAAATACAGAAATAAATAAGGAGCAAGAAAGCATACGCAAACACAGCCGATTTTAACCTGGTTTCCCTCGTGGAGGACTAGTCCAGGCCTGAGAACTCTAGCTCAGGATTAAATCCACTATTTGTGAAATAGTAGTTACACCCCGTGCCTTTTCTTCAGAAGAGCATGTCAACTTCTTACAAAGGATCGCAGTGGCGATGCTTGGAATTTTCCAAGCAACTTTTTGAACTCTTGCACAAGACTCCTAACTGAGAGATGCTGAGCACTCGAGACTTAGGAAGCTTGTGGCTAGTAGATGAAGAAGGGTATGGCTTATATTGAGCTTTAGAGAGAAGAGAAGATGGGATGGGATGATTTTGAAAATGAGAAAATTCTTAGTCTATTTATAGGGTTTTAGCAGGCAGAATTCGGCCAGAATTCTGGTAGAAATTTTCAAAAAATTGTCCGTTGGACAACTAGCAACCAGCCAACCCTAAAAATTAGGGTGCTAATTTTTAGGGGACAGAGTTCGGCCCGAACTCTGTGTGGAGGCAGAGTTCGGCCCGAACTCTGTCTCCAGAGCACAGAATGGGTCTTAAGGTCCAATGGGCTTATTTTTGGATGTGGAGCTTTATGGATTTTGGATAGGTTATAGATCAAGTCTCAAGAGCTCAGCACCACTCAGCTTATAACAGTCTAGACTCAATAAATATAAAAGTACAGACTCTAAAATGACTTGCATTTTGCAAAAACTGAGCTGTCGTCTGGCTTGAGCTGGATGTAGTCGTGTGTCGTATTGAATTATTACAAGTATTATTTAGTCAATGTTATCAATATTTGGTTGACTGTGACTTTGTGTCAACAATTACATGAGATCTCTTTTGAAGATTTTTCTCTTCTAGAGTTTATCTCTTATGAGATCTCTTCGGAAGAATCTGATCTCTTCAGGAGATATCCGATCTCTTCTGGAGATATCTGATCTCTTCGAAAGATTTTCCCTTTCTTCGGGAGATATTATCATATTCTCTATCTTTTCAGGAGATTTTCTCTTTTGGGGACACTTTAATCTTTTCAGGTGATCTTCGCTTCAGGAGGTACTCTATAGACGACCATTTTGATGAATTCGTTCAGAAATTTCTTCATAAACTCAATGAGCCTATCACATTCTTCTGATGGTTCATCCTTCAAGGATATACCTAGAAATTTTAAATCCACGACCTTCGAGGGTATATCTTATCGTCTAGGTTATCACGATCGAAGAATATATTTATTTTATGTTCTATTCATGATCATTTCGTGAATCCTTGAGCTAACATTGCTCTTATACATTTTGATCTCTATTTGTTACAAACATACATTCAAAATATACTGAATTTATTTCTTTTTGATTTTGTACTGTAGGACCGAACACTCCACGTCTTGCGAGAGATATCGTATCTTTCCATTATATTATTCATGATTTTAGTGTTATCTTTTATCACCCTTTTTTATTCTTATTTGATAATGTCATTTATGACAAACTTCTTAATTCCAAATTTCTCTCAACTGTGTATAAAATATAGATTTTATGGGTACTAGTACCTATTTCTCAGTCTCTTCTGGAATCTGAGATATATCCTCTACTGAAGCGATATACTTTGAAAAATTTCATCTTTGGTTCATGACATCTTCCGGACCGTCACAAACTTTTTCTCTATAAGAGATGCTTCTTCGAGAGCATTATGGTTTGTTATATTATTCGGCCTCTTCTTCGGAAGAGCTGAATATTTAGAATCTTTGGGTCTTATGCGTCCTTACTATATAACTTATTCATTTGCTACATTTATTTGGTTCTTTTGGTATTTCGATTAGAAAATAAATTCATAGTTGGTATAACTATTTATACATAGTTGGTATAACTATTTATACAACATAATCGAGTAAGCATCTAATAATTTATTTGTAATGAAATACAAGAAATAATTTTCCTAATTTAGTCAAGATTAGATAAAGTGTAAGCCCTGATACGTTCTTCTGGAATGATGCTTTAGAATGTTCTCATAGAACAAGGATTCAAGACGTTCTTCTAGAACGATACTTTACGACGTTCTTCTAGAACAATAATTTACTACGTTTTCTAGAACGATAATGTATCTTCTTCCTACCTCCCCCTAACGGCGGGAATTCCGTCTTATTAACGTGACAGATCAAAAAAATCTTATGTCTAGAAGATATAATAATATAAGGAGATAAAAATAGAAATTATAATTCACAAAATATAGATACCAATATTATAGTTCAAAAAAAATATAAGCCAAAATGGTGCAATTTGAAAGTATGTTACTAGTTATTCAGATACAATCTTCAGTATTTATGGCTTAGAAACAAACTTATCCTTAAGATCAAGAGTGTATGCTGCAATTTGGTAATAGATGATCACACGAATTAGTTATGGCAATTCTCATCATCATTGTCCCAGAATGTCTTAGTCGATCATGTCATAATTTAAAAGTTATGGAATTATTGCTCGGCTTATGGCTCACAATGGACCCGTAGGATTGAGCTTCTTGCTCAACGTAGTATGTGACCTGACATCCTTAATGTGAGTGATGTATATATCTATTGAATAGCTGGGGAATCTATATAAGCAAACTTTTGGTTCTCTTAGAAGAACTTCTGGTTCTGATCTTAGACAAACTTCTGGTTCTCTTAGACGAGTGGTTACACAAAATTATTTCTTATTTCACTTACTCAAAGTTTGCCCATTTTTCTTATATCCTTAAAACTCAGTAAAATCCTTCTAGAATTATGAGAGTACGACACATTATGTATTTGTTGGATAAAATATGTTTTGTCGAAACCTTTAATTAATGTGAGCAAGACCATATATCATGGATACTACATTCGATCTAGTATTCTTGTTGGAGAAAGATCCTATAGATAAAGATTGTGTGTGTAGCAGCATTTTAAACTATTAAATATGTCTATAGAACTATAGGTCTATGTAAGACAACCAGACATCCGTAGTCACCATACGGATTGGACAAACTTGTGGCACACACACTAATTTTTTTTTAATTTATAAGAGGTTTACAATTTTAAAATATATGCAACTATATTATTGAAATACTAACATTCAGGTTGGTGATTGTAGGACTACTATACATAGAACTTCAGGTCTATTTTGTTTAGGAATTCTAAAGTATTATCAACCATATTTTGTGATTATCAATATTGTTTGTCTTTCAGGGGCCAGCAGGGTGACTGGTTTTTTCCCGGACATGTAGCACAACACCTCTCATGTATGCACCCATTTGGGGTGGTCCAAAATATATATACAAACAAAATTATTTGTAGGTAACTAAAATTTAGAATGATTCTGAAGGAAGAAATCAAAGTTTATTGCTGAAATAAAAAAAAATGGATATAACAGTGTTATGCTTGCATATACGTAAAGGTAGTAATTTCATAAAAATGCCCCATGTACAATTTACTTGCATCTAAACTATACTAAAATTCAATATCAAATTATTATTTAGCTTATAGTAGCTTAGCGTTGACCGACACTATAATAGAAAAATTAATAGCACAATTATTGCATTTAGCAAAATGATACCTTGATCCTTGGCTTTGAGATGTACATTCAAAAAGTATACATTATGAAAGTTGAAAACCAGAACAACTCCTAAAAGAATTTGATCAGATACCATAATAGGGATTTCTTGCTTATATATATGCAATCTTCGTAGCTAACTTTGAAAGAGTATACAACAAATTTATTTTTAAATGACGCATAAATACACGGAAGAAAGCAAAGACAGCCTAGATGAAAGGGGAAAATGTTCTAGATCAGAATCATGTACCAAAACATTGAATTAAAGACTTAAACCGCCATAAGAAAATCTGTCAAATCCTTACAGAGTTATATCGATATGAAGTTTCAAAACACAGGCCAAAATGATGAATTGAAGTAGAAAATAAGGCTTTAACACTACAAAAAAGGCTTTTAGCGACGGCGGGATCCGTCGCTAAAAGTCGTTTTTTCCGTCGCTAAACCCAAATAGCGACATATCAGCGACGGAAATGGTTTGTCGGGAGATCACGTGTCGCTAATTTAAATTAGTCGCTAGTTTGTCGAAAATAGTGACTGATTAGTGACGCATTTAGAGACATGCTAT
The DNA here is from genome assembly GCA_029216955.1 of Iris pallida. Classification (NCBI taxonomy): domain Eukaryota; kingdom Viridiplantae; phylum Streptophyta; class Magnoliopsida; order Asparagales; family Iridaceae; genus Iris; species Iris pallida. Next base: position 98,895 of record JANAVB010044214.1, on the reverse strand, counting down.
TTATTGGAAAATGTGACGTAATAGCGATAGAAACGCTGTCGCTATAATTACCGACGAACTACCGACGTCGCAGCGGCGTAATTCAGCATGAGAGTAGCGATGGGCTAGCGACGAAAAATTACGTCGCTAAGATGTTTCCGATACGCTTTTGGTGTCGGACAGGAACATAGCGACGGAATAGTAAGTAAAACTTACGTCGCTATTCAGTCGCTATACTGGAATATATATTTTACAAAACCTTAGCGACGGAAACTACAGTCGCTATTCCGTCGGTAGCCTGCAAAGTAAATTTTTCCAAGTATGTAACGACGAAAAAAGCGTCGTTGTTTCATCGCTAGCCTGTAATGTTCCAGGTTTTCTGTCGCTGTTCCGTAGCCATTCCGTCGCTAAATACAATATTGCATGTCAATATTTGTGTTTCCTGCACTCCACATCCCTGTCGACAGTTACACACATAATATATAGTCATATAAACAGTTTTCAAATACAATATCAGTATTCGTGTTTTCAGCAGTCCTTATCCCTGTCGACAGTTTTACAGTAGGACACGTATCAGTATTTATGTTTCCTGCAAATTCTCAGTTTCATGCACATGTATCCCAAATGTTTTAATACAACTTATACACACATATATATCCAAAATTAGCTTCATACACACATACGAATAATATTTAATATAAGAAATATTAATACACATATCCAAAATATTTTAATACAAGAATGTACTGGTACAGTAAATTTAGGTCGTCGGGCATGATAGAAACCTCTCGGCGGGCATGATGAAGACCTCTCGGCGAACTTAATAAAGATCCAAGCTGCAAATGTGAACGTCGACCTCTCGGCGCCATAGAAAAATCTGAAAGAAATAATAAGTGATGATGTGTTAAAAATAAAAACTACTGTCATGTCATTATTCTAATGGAACTCGTATATTAAATTAAAACGTACGTACTAGTCTGATTCATCTTTCCAAGAGTCTTCTGAATCATCACTTGATTTCGAAGTGTCTTCTTCTGCTTCTTCATTTTCACTATCACTATGATCTTCATCTTCATCTTCCAATACTTCTTCCTCAACATCTTCCAATTCTTCATCAACGTTAACCTCCATAACGTCATCTACCGCAACCTCCATATCTTCTAAATCCTCTTCCTCAACACCAGCCAAACTTATATATATTGGCATGAGTATGGACAAGATCAAAATAGTCATGATCTCATAGTGAAATAAAATCTAAATCTTAGCAATAATGGAATTGAAATATAGGCATGATTAAGACTATAGTCAAATAGTTTAGTCACGATCAAGGTCATTTAGGAACGATCAAAATTTGGATCATTTTGGCACGAAGTAAAATTATTTAGGCACGATTATAGAACCAAGATCTAGGTATGACTATGATTCTAGTGAAATAAAATCAAAATATACTAAATGATTACTAGGAGGAACTAAATGATAAATTTCGGATAAGAAAGAAGAAATGACTACCAGTTTATTGAGGAGACGACGGTAATAAGAAGTACAACACTAATCACTTGGAAAGATTAATAGTTGCATGCCAATAAAAGATATCGTCGCTATGGTATTCGAAAACTGTATGCATATCTGAAGTCATTTCACCGAGAATCCATACCTCGCCAGTGTACATTTGGCTGCAGTAAACCCTTGGTTTCATGACTCAAATATGACATTGTATCGACTATTATATTAACTCTACCAATATTTAACATACAACTCAAATGTCGGAATATGGCAACTAGGATATAGTTTTTAATCACATTCGATAACTTACACTTACTCGAAATTATCAACTTAGGGATCATGCCTCGCTAGTGCACTGTTGACTGCAGTGAACCCGCAGTCTCGATAATTCAAATAATTGACGACAGTGCGCTGCTGTCTTGCCATCGTAAGTCATCAAAATTATTTTAACTATATCTCTAAGAATTTCAAAGGAGTTTTTAGAAATTCGACTAGCAGATCACGATTGAAATTCAACATAGTCTTATACTTAATATAATTTATTATCCGCTCGTGCTTTCATACCTTATCATGAGATATCCTGTTTTTTGATTCAGTTTTAGACTCTTGTTATTTCCTTTAGAGTCTTATCGGACATTTATGCTAGTGGGCTGCAGACCACGACCCATAGTGTTCATTAATATTTATTATTCTTATTGTGGATTGAGATATAGATTTGTTTGCCATGATTTGGCAGCTTACCTTAGCCGTGACAGCGTTTACGTATTCGAGTCGGGCTGGAGTCCGCTTGATGCGTAGCTGGCTTGCTTACGAGCTTGCGTCCGAAAAGCGGGTATGGGTCGTGACAAGTTTTTTTGGTGGCCCATGCAGGTCAGAGCATATCGTATTGGTTACGTAACTGTACTGATACGAGCCTGCGAATATGACTAAACCCTTAGAAATCTCAATCCACTCCGCCTTGAAAATTCACTTAGAAATTTCTCTAACGTCCTTGAAACTTCATATTAGCTCTCGATTATTCTTCTTTGCTTTTCCGTACCATTGATTCTCGTCTCTTCCTATTCTGGGGTGACGAATGATCGTGCTAACTAGAATTTATCATAAATTCTTAAGTTATAGTGTAATATTGCTTGATTATTGAATTTTTTTTGGTTGCTTGATAGATATGAGGGTATTAGAGATACCATATTCTATAAATATCTATGGGTAGTGATATTAACAACTAGTTGGACGGTTACAAGGTTTTAGTGACATACCTTTGAGGGAGTAGAGTGACCAAAGGTGGGCAGAAGTCCTCGAGGTTCCGTAGTTACAAAATTGCTAGGAGAAGGATATAAACTATTCTGGAGAAATCAAAATTTGAGGAGGTTAAGGTAAGAGTGGACTTACCTTTGAATTTTAGAAATATTTATGAGTTAGAATTTCGAGGACGAAATTATTTTAAGGTGGGTAGAATGTAAACCCCCAGACCTAAATTTAGGATATTTTTAAAAATCTCTTCTTAAAAAAAGGTCAATGCCATTGTTAGTTACTTGGGAGGATTTCTCAAATAAATAAATATCCTTGGGAAAATATGTGAATAAATCAGAATGTTTATTTAAATTTTGATGTTGGATATATCTAGAGAAAAAAGTAAAGTGGACTTTAAAGATAGGAATGATATTTTTACATTACTAAAGCTATGGATATAAAGTATATTAGTTATTTGAAGCCTTCACAATTGGTTTAGGCCTCCAATTCATAACCACGTGAATGGTGGATGTGAGAGCACTTGCATTAATGATTGTAATCCAACTTTTGGAATTTGTTTGTATATAACCTATCATCTATGAAAGATTTTCCTATAAGTATATAACATAATTTGATAAAACCTATGCTTATCCAACTCCATAATAAGCTTATCTCAAACCAAGTGGTAACCGACTACAACATTTCGATCTCTATCCGTTTACACATATATATAATATAGTACAACTAACTCCCTCAAACTCTAATCACCTATCTTCCCTCCTACGCGAGCACAATCCACCTTGTGTGCTCGCTACCTTCAACCAAATCCATCCGCCAATAAACCGTACAACCTTGTCTCGACGGGGCCAACCACACTGTCGATATTGCTTATCGGAACAAGTCGATGAGGCCAATCCTCCATCAGCATCGTCCTGTTGTTGTTCGTTGTCCCGACGAGATCATCCGTCGACGGGCCATGAAATCCACTGCCCAGCTTCGACGCAGCAGTCGTATGAATCCTCCGTGCACCATGTTTGCTCGGCAGATGCGCCAACCGTACGAGAACTCCACCGGACGGTTGTGTGAACTCTAACTGCGCAACCGGTTCACCGCCTCGTCTCACCCCAAGTCTCCGGGCCGAGCACTAGCCGTCAGAGCCTCGCCAACTTGAGCCCTCCGAGCTGCCGTGTCCTCTGACTCGACCGTGCATGTCCTCCTTACAAATGCCGAAGACTCGAGTATCCCCTGGTATGGTTTCTGCCATTTAAATAGATGCTAGAAAGAAGAGAACATTGTTCTCTACAGGACTATTTAGATGTAATGATAGAACGGAGCCTTCAATTATACTATTATATATTAGAATTATAGGGACACCCCAGAAAGAAATCTAGCATTCTCTCTCTTAACCAAGTGGAACATATTAGTAAAATTTCGTTGCTGTTAGTGGAAGAATTAAGAATAAATAGAACATAGTCTTATACTTGATGTAATTTAGCACATAAGACCTTCTACTCTTCGAATATTACAACTAAACCCTTCCAACTTTTGTTATTTTACAATTAAACAACTATATCTTTTAGATCCAAATCAAATAACCAATTAGAAAAATCCACCTTAGTAATATTTCATATATTTACCATTCTTTACCTGAATAAGTTAAAGGTCTTAGAAATAAAAAAATAGATAATTTATAACTTGTAATAGTTAAATAAATAATAGAAATAAATTTGATGATAGAGATTGTAACTCCACTTCTCCATTTATTTTTGAGAATTTAAAGTTTCTAATAATCATCACAAGTTTTGAATTGAGTATTTTTAATCTTAGTAATATTTTGAATAATGATAATTGGATATTTTGGAGGAAAATTATTGAGGAGCAGGAATTTAAAAAGTTGTTGTAACAACTTGGGGTCCACTCATCCTAACTAATTAAATTTCCTTTGCAACTGATTACTTTATACTTTCTGTAAATTATGAAAAGGGGGAGGGCTAAATTGGTTATATGCCATTCATGGGGAGGGGGGGGGGGGGGGGGTCTAATTGCAATTTTGCTTTTTATTATTTATCCGGATGGAGAGAGAGAAACACATTAGCTGATCTCTTAAACTCCATTTCCTCTTTCCAAATTTTCTCTCGGCCCAAATTTTGGCGGAGCAGTAGCCTAGGCGGAACTCCGGCAACGACGGCGGCTGGCGATCGCAATGGCGAGGCGGTTACTTTCCGACACCATGTGCTGCTTCCTAGAGGCGGATACGCATCTTCTCCGGCAACTCCACTCCGGCGAATCCTCAGGCGGTGCACGATCAAGGTGTAGTCCTTTTCGGCAGGCGACGATACCCGGCGATCACCGTCCCTTCCATGATAGCAACTAGGCGGATTCGTGAGGCGAGCTCGGCGATTGATTCTCTTCCTCCGGCGAATCGATGGTGACGAAGAAGACTGGTGAGTGTAGGCGAGTTTCAATTCATTGCTTGAACGAGTTTCTAAGGGTTTTTTGAAAGATTTTGATGTTCGATTTATATTTCCTCTGACCAAGGTTGATCCTCTCGGTCAGAACTTGGATGAGCATTCGTCGATCCTTGTGTTTTGCTCGAGCACGTTCAGATCGAACAATCTGGTGAGTGTCAATTTTCTTTGATTAACTCGATTTGGATGTTCTGTGTGTGCAAATGATTTTAGTGTGTGTGTTCTCTGTTCTTGAAAATAGAATAATCGAGATTGGATCGATGGGGTTTGGTTGATCGGTGGTTATCACGATCGGGCTCAATTTGATGTGAGTGATTAATTCTTGCTGTTCTTGATTGTTTGCTATTTTCCTAAGTAAAGGAAATTCAAATTTGACTAACAAACCTATTCTCTTGTGATGCTCGGGACCTGTTAGATGTATTGCCATAACAGAGCTTGATATTCAATTTGGACTCATGAGGGTGTGTCTGACTCCTTAGATTGGTCTTTTCCTTCGGGATCGATTTCCTTTACTCAGGTATGGCTCTCCTTTTTTCAAGTTGCTGGTTGTGTTGAATATAGAACTAATGGGAATGTCGGCCAGGGATGGTGTCAAATACGGGATAGAGGATCCGTTCGTGTCCAACAATCACTAGGTCTCCGTTCGTTGTGTCAGTATAAGAATTGATCTGGAGCTTTGGGTTTGGAGTTTGAATGCAGAACATGGATAGCTATTGAAGACTTTGTGTAGCCATTGCAGTCAATTGAATTTAGTCTATTTGTATAATTAATTTAAATTGAGATTAGTATTAGATTAGTAGTTTTAATTGTATGGGCTTAACTGAAAATAGTTATAGGTTGTCTGAATCTTGCTTGGTGTTTTGCATAGTAGAACCAATGATAGGATTATGTCTCAAATTGCTGTGGTTTGGTTTATGCAGATGGGTTATGAGGAATTGAAGGTGATTCCTGTAACAATAGGTGTAATGAGGGCTTTGTGGCTTTACAAGCCTGTGGGATCGATTGGAATCGAGTCTCTTCAATTGGTATAACTGATGCTAGCTTGTGAAGCCTTTTGAACAAGCAGACTCGCGGCTGTGAGTGTATGAGAGGTTGTGCATAATTTCATATTTTTGAATGGCATATTTTCTGGAAATTAAGTTGGTGGTTGGCAATCAAGTATCTGAACTTGGATTTGGAAATAAAGGATTCTATACATTCTTTATCTGTGAGTTTTGATTTTTGCTCAATTATGGGTTAAATGGTTAGTTTCCTGGGACAGTATGGTAGGAGCCTGGCATGGACTGGGCATATGGATGGGTTGTCTACTTGATAGATTTAGTACACTAGCAGGTACCAGCAATGGTGATTTGGGCTGCTTATAAGAGAAGTCAGGACTGGTTAAACATATCTTTATAATTTGAATTGATAACATAAGGATTAATTAGGCTTTTACTGCTAGACTTTAATCATGAGGTTAGCGTAATATTATCTAATATCGTATTTTACTAAAAAGGTGTAATTGTATTCTAGAGAAGAAATTCTTTAACTCCAAAAGAAAACTATTTCTCTTTATAAATATTGGTTAGCATTCTTTAGAGTTCTAACATAATTTGGCTATAATACGCTGGAAGTTAACATCTTAGTGTACAAAGGTATATTTAGAAATAATATAAAATTAGAGAGTAGATAGCAAGATGATATTGTTTGGAAAGTAACCAACTTATGTCATTAATCAGGAGGGCTCAGAGACTTCAATCTTCCTACCCTTGATCACCCGGAGCAAGGAAAGTACTTTTCTACGGTTTTGTACGTTTACATTCTTGTACTCTTTCTTGTGACACGTCATGGCACGATATCATGTACTTCTGTACTCTTGTTCTTGTACTTATTAGTATCGGGTGGGGAAATACACTAGCCATGTGACCAATCCTGGTTACTATACTCATGTGCCTAGCTTAGGCCTCGCATCGTGCACGCGAGCCCGAAGTCGTACCATATTCATGTACTCCTGTGCATGCTCTTGTACTCACCCCAACCGGTCACATGGACTAGATGTATTTCGATATTGTGCACTTATCATGTCTGGTACTACAGGATTATAGTTTCATTCCTGTACATTACATTTCCTGTACATTATATATTCCTGTACTTTACATTCATGTATTATAGTTTCTGTACTTATTTTCTGTACTACTTTTCTGTACTTTCATGTTCATTCCCGTATTTCATTTCATGTACTCCTGTACTCAGTTCATATCATGTTCTTATTTTATTACCTAGAACTGTACTTTGCTCCGCTCCTGACTGGATATGTTGCAGGTATACTTGCAGGATATCATTCTACTTTATGGACTAGATCCCGGGATATTAGCTAAGCAGGATAAGACTTAGCTTGAGGCTTCAGGTTGTAGGTCCTAAAAACTCAAGTTGCATCAATCAACAAAGTCAAATAATCAAGATATACATCATTTTGATGAGTTGCGCAGACAACAGATTGTGCAGCAATCAAATTGCGCATGTTGGTTTGCGCACGTTCTCAACTGCGCAGGCTGACGTGGCAGAAGTCATCATTACCTTAATCAAATCAAATCTTTCTGACAACTGACAGCACAGAGAACAAGGAGACTGTTCGTTTATTGTGCCGCACAGTGCTCGAGGGCGGCTGACAGCTGGCAGCACAAACTATTCCTGCGCAGTCTGAGTCTGCGCAAACCATTCCTGCGCAGTCTGAGTCTGCGCAAACCAAAGTCTGTGCAGTTCAGATTGCGCATTCTACCAACATAACTGATAAAGTACATGTGGCATTCATGCCATCAATTGCTCATTACGTGGCAACTGTCTATGCACGATCATGCGCATTTCAATCAAATGATGCCATGTGTCCCAGATAGTTGGCCCACGATCCAGCAACTGCCTGCGCAGTCCAATACTGCGCAAACCAATTGCTGCGCAAATCATCTTGCGCAGTCCAGAATAACTGAAAGTTAGTTATTTCTAAAACTCTATAAATAGAGTTTCAAGTCTTCATTTCAAGAAGGATCAAGGGTTCAGAGATCAGAGATCATAAATCAGAGAGTCCAGGAGTTCTTGCCCAAGTGCTGCTGCATTCTTCCGAGGCTTTTGCCTTCAACTTCCAAGGCTTTTGCCTTCAGTTTCCAGAGTTGTCCTCAACTTCAGAGGCTTCGTCTTCAAAGTTCACATCGTCCAAGGGATAAAGCAATCGTCATCTAGATTGGATTTCTATAGTTGTAATTTTTTCAGAATTCTTGTAATCTTTATTACACGTTTGTATCAATAAAGTTTTATA
>JANAVB010044214.1:0-90413 GCA_029216955.1 Iris pallida | reverse complement strand
CCACGGCCCTCCATGTCGTCTCGTTCCCAGTGCGCGCCAGGGATCATGGCGCGGCCGGCCTGCGCGCGCCAGTGCTCATGTCGTGTCCCCATCGATAGCGCTCCCGTCTCTCTCCTCCAATTACCCGTCGCACGCCACTCCAACTCCAATGCACCTTATCCCATCCGTAATTTTTCTAAATTTTCCTCTTTTTTGTAATTGTGTTAAACTTCTTTATTCTATAAGAAAATTTCTGGTTATAAATATGGGTTTGATATTTTTAGTTTTGAAAAAATTGTCATTAGCTACTACAGGTAAACTATAATCTAGAGTTGTCTCAAAAAGTAGGACACCAAAACGATGAAATATTTAATCTCCATTAGGTTAAGAACAGCACACACAGTAGACGGAGTCGGCTGGTTCAAACTTCCTAACAAAAACGTATCGGTGCATATAGATTGTAATAAAATAAAAAGAATTATCTGAAAATGGCCAAACACAAAAATGTTTATTAAAATGCTTTATCTTTAGACAGAGGAGGAAAAAAAACCCTCTTAAAGCAACCAAAAAAAGCTACAACACGTTGAAAAGCACCGATTTCCTTTCTATAACACGTTCGTATGTGCACCTTTGGAAGATGATAATAATATTGTAAAATAGATCGGATAATATTTCATATATGAAATATATGCTTAGCTTTTTTTCTTTTCTTTTTTTTAAAGAAAAGCAAACACTCCGAGTCAAAGTTCCTACATCACGATGAATCTCTAATCTAAAGGAATATCTATAAAACTAAGCAGGGTCGCTTAAGATGAGCCAAATAAGACTTTAGATTTGGACAATTCTTCTATGTTTGAATTAATCCACAGATTCAGCATGATCCCCACAAAAGGTCGGTATAACAAAGGACCCTCCAGAATCGATCTACGATCAAATTAAGGACAACAAAAAGTTCTGGATAAGACAATTCAAATCCGTGGACCCGGCCTTAAAACTAAGTAATTACAAAGTTTGACGCCTCCTATATGTTTCTAGCTCTTTCTTCCCCCCTTATCCATTCTCCAAGTTCCTTAACAAACAAGTCAAAATTGAGTTGGTGGCAATTGAAAGTCTTTAAGACTATCATCAAGGAATCTTATGGACATGTTCCTGAGAACATCCAGGAACTTGAGAAAATAACCTTCATCCTTTATTCCATTACGCAAGGCTACGCGTAAGCTTGCACCCTTGATAGGAAATTTATTTAAACAAACCCACAAGAACCCTCCTGGAATTAATATTTGCACACCACGTTGACTTAGATGTGCAATTTTTTTAGATTGCTGTATTTATATTTGGTTCCCTCAACTGAATTCTGGTATGATCACACCGCCTAACCCTTTTATCACAATCCTGTTGAAGATAATATCATGATATATATATACACGATATAGACATCAATTTTTGCTAGATGGAGTCTAAATTTGGTAACATTATATTTGTGTGGCGTCAGAATTAAATATTTAATTTAATTAGATTTGAACATCCATAGCTAATGCCGGACTATTATAGAATTTTATATTACCTAAAATAGTGTATCTATTTTAGTATTAGAATTTTCTATTTAGGTTTATTATTCTAGAAATTTCTATAACCTAAAATAGGATTATATATATATGGATGAGGAGGGAGGTGGTGCCACCCTATGGAGGGTGTCTACTTGGCATGGGGGGGGGGGTGACAAGTAGACACCCCCCCTGAGGTGGCACCTACCTATATATATAAAGTTCCGCCACGGGAGTCCTGCCGAAGTCCCGCACCATCGGATCCTCGATCCAACGGTCGAGGGGTGGGCGGAACTCCGCGGGAGTCACGATCCGGACCATATATATATAGTGTGTGTGTGTTGTGTGTGGATGCACTAGAAAATAGCACAAAAGGAAGATTTATGATGCTTGTCCATAGAAAATCTAAGAAAAAAGTTTCTACTTTGCTCTTAGAGGTCACCATTCGAGAGAGAAGATATGTGCGGGAAGCAGAAAGAGAAGATATGTGCGGGGAGTCGTCGTCTTCGTACAGGGAGATCGTTACGGTAGGGGTGGGGTGAGCGTTTTCAGTTGTATCTTCTTCTTTACTTAGTTTAGTGAGGGGGTGAATCTTTGGACAAATGATTCAATGTTGTAATTTTTCTTAAGGTTTTAAAGATTAGGATTTGTCAGGTTCACGATTACCAAACATATCGTGTTATCATCTGTGCTTAGTATTCGTGTTAGATGGGTGGTTGGTTATCTCAAGGGTGTTGGTTAGTTTCCGCTGAGGTCAGTTTGAGACACGTTGGGTTAGAACACGGTATCGACGTTGCTGGTCTCAAGATTTGGTTCTGAGTTTTTGGCTCTGGTTTGCTTCCAACAATTTTCATACAATAGTGTCACCTATGTTGTAAGAATCAAGCTTCACAATAACGATTTCGGAATCGAATCTTATGAGTATCATGATCGGCGGTTTCGATCAAAGTATCGAATTCTTTGGTATCAAAAAACAAAATTATTATTATAAATTATTAAAAATTTAGAAAAATATATTTTTATACTTATGCATAATTTTAAGTATTTTATGTGTTATTTTTTTTAGTAGTTTTGGAATTAAATGAAATACTAATCATCCTCCATTGATTTACGTGTGATATACAAGTTTTTTTTTTCTTCTTTTTACATGCTTGTACAACCTTATTATGCTTCCCTTGTTGATGGTCGTTATCGTTCATTTTTTTTTTACCGAATTGACTAAAAAATACCTCCGATCTCGGTATCGGTCAATATCGGTATCGGTAGGTATCGGATCGGAACATTCCAAATAGTATTGATATCAATTGTCTCATATCGGTATCGACCGATACTGTAAACTACGATAAGGATACGGACACAACAAGATAATAATGGCTGACATTGCTTGTTTCCTTTGATGTACATGATCAAGCAAACATGGAGACACATAGCAGGGGCGGAGGCACACTATAGCTGCAGTGTTGTAGCCCAGTGCAAGCTTAAGAGAAAAAGGCAATTTTTTTTTTTCAATGACAGGATGTAGCATAGTCCAGTTATTCAACACATCTCTTACTTCCAAGTCAACGCAACACAAGACTTTCTTCTCTGCCTAAATTGTTAATCCCTTACTCTCGTCCGGCGACCGCCAAACCTAGCAGGCAGCTGCGGCTGCTCTCCCTCTCCAGCCTGTCGGCGTACGCCGCGCGCTGCAACGACGCAGTCAGCACGGCTGCTCTTCTGCTCTGGCCTAAATTTTTAATAAGTAAACGTTACCAAATTTTAGGTTTAAATTTACAAAAAAAAAAACTCTGTCGAATTATCGAATTTACAAATGAAACTCTGACAAAATTTTGGAAATTTTTTTAGAACCTTATAGTAACTATTAGCTAGCCCACCCTGTTTTAAAATCCTAGCTTCGATGCTGCACATAGCAAGGAAAGAATAGAAGGGAAGGAAGAGAGATGACCCCACATCTTCTCTTTCCCCATCAAACAGCACTGGCGTGTTTTGTGTGGATAGCCTGTGGATTGTGGAGGACAAGTATGAATTACTCGGATTAGATAAGAGAAGCTTTCACAGGTCCTCTCCTCTCCTCTCCTCTCCTCCAACAGTCAGTGTCAGTCACAGACTCACATACATAAGAACTAAGAAGAAGTGGTGGTGGTGGTCATGCAAGCAAATCTCCTCACCCAATCTTGCGTTTGTGGGAACCACACAGCATTAACACTTGGGGAAAGTTGTCACAACCACAAGAAAGAAATTAATTAAGAAGGAAAAAGCTGCAGCACTTCCTGGAAGTAGTGATCAACCGATTTTTCCTGGGCTCAATCAACAATGGTACCACCACTGAGTGGGAAGGATCTTGCTCCACCACATTTAGCTAGAAATGTTGTGAAGGGGTGGTGACGAACAACAACATATCATCATCATCATCATCATCATCATCATCAACTGTCGACCAACCGTTAACTCCGTCCGGGTAGCAAGTTGCCGGATATCGCCATCAACCATCACAAAAATTTAATTAAAAAAAATTAAATTAATGTCAGATAAAATTTTTTTTTTTCGAACTGGTTGGTTTAATACCGACCTACTCTTTTTTCAAAAAAATGAATCTAGTCAATCCTATCGGTCAGACCACCGAAATCGTCTGACTGAGTTTTGAACTGGTTGAACCCTAACTTTTGTTTTGGACTTTACATACAATTAAAGTTAATATGTTTGCTTCTTGACTAATTCTACTATGGTAAGCATACAGAACTTCTAAATAGTACATATACGTAGTTGTGTACTATATGATATATTCAATGGAAGATTGTAAGTCTATATAACTGGTTCAATTCCAATTACTCCAGTGATTTGACCGGATTGGCCGAAGGATGACTACATTGCCAGCGGGATGGACCGCAGTCCTGGCCTGCGGGCCATGTCATCCTCTAATTGGATGGAGGGACGGGTGGACCCCGAAGGAAGCAGAGGGGCCTGTGGGGTGGTGGTGCAGCATGCGGACACGCGCCCACGGTCACCACCCGGGCCACTTATCATTTTCTTTGGCCGAATCCGGTATCTTGACCGGGTCGATCACTGGCCCGATTTTTTAAAACATTGGTTGGAGTTATTAAAGTGCAGATAAGCACGAAGAACAAATGGATATGATAATATGTGCCGGTTTGTCCTGTTACTTTCCCAGCATCCTTTATCAAGCAAGTATCATCTCTATAAGTTTATGATGATTAGTGTTATAGCAACAGTACAACTAACGCTACCAGAATTCTAGACTCGCCATTAGTATTCAACTCATCTGAGCTGATCTCACTTTGAATTGTGTGAATTCTCCCGTGGGCGTGACATCAAAAAAACTAAAGAGACTCATGAACTCATGGGATTGTATCCAGTTCTATACACAGGCAAATGGGATATCCAGTTCTATAGCAGGCGAGCAAAAATAGTAGACAATGATGTTATATCATAGAATTCTTAATAGACTAAATTATCCTAATAGTACCCAAACTATAACGTTCAGACATTTTTAAACTCAACTTTTCCTGTTCGATTTGGCACTCCCAATTTATAAATTGTTCTTTTTAAAACATATTTCGTCAATTTTGAAACACATCGAATCCACTTTAAAAAAAAAATATCAGACAATACAAGTATTTAAATTACGCATTTGTGCTGCAAAATATGTTTTTGAAATAGTCTCGATGTGCTTCAAAATTGACAAAATGTACTCCAAACTAACAACTTATAAAATTGGAGCCAAATCAAACATTGAAAAGTTGAGGATGTATCGAAAATGTCCGAACTCTATAGTTGAGGTGCCATTAGGGTAATTAATTCCGAGTCCGGTATGGAAATGCATGAATCATCTGATTGGCGTCCGCAAGTTGGTCCTCCTGATCAAATCAATTTAAGATCACCCAACAAAGGAGTATGAGAACTCGACATAATTCTGAGTCGACTATGGGAAATGCATGAATCATCATGCCCAAGTCATCACTAGCAATAGCTAAATAACATAGGTTAAGAATACAGTACAGAGCCAAGAATTACACAAAGTAGGAAACTCCAATATGATATATAATCTTCGGCAAGCTTCGCCACAACCTCCAAACGCTCCCAAACATGCAAGGGTTTTGAAGAGCATTAACAAAGTGCAAAAGCTACTATTACACAATGCAGCAGATGAACTAGAATCAATGGCACCAGCAGAACAGAAGTTGAACAAGAGTACTTTCTGACGAGTCCGATGGGATAAGGTGCAGAAGAAGTAGATTAGGCATAATGAAAATGAAACTACAGGTAAAACCTAACACCTCCGACGAATCGAGCATCAACGGATTATGAGCGTGAGCTGAAGATGACCGCCAGGTGCAAATCTTGAACAGGTGGAGGATGAAGAAAAACAAGAATTAGATCCTCAAATTATTCACCTTGGATAGGTTACTAAGACGCAACTCAATTCTCCTGTCAATATCTGGAAAGCCACGCAGTAGAGGTGGGGCTTAGATCCACCAAATTGTTGGACGCCAAGCAGATGCGAAACAAGGAGTGGATATTCAATTTCTCAGAGGCCAAGTTACTGGATCTCGTCCAGCATTGGCCTCTTTGGGCTTCAAAGAAAGATTTGTGAACTGTGACTCAAGGTCCCTGCTGTTACTGCGACTGTGAGTAGGAGCAGGTGATGGTGACGGTGACAGTTGCTGGTGCTGCTGAAACAACAATCGCAAGCGAGCAATTTCTTTTTCCAACATCTCCTGCTGAACTGCAAAGGTTCCACACAAACCAAGTTATTATTATCATGTTAAAGCAAATTAGTACGCCAGGCAATACACACACACAAGGTACTAGTTCCCATAATTTCTACAAGAAAATCCACAATAGTAGGGACAATAAAAAAATATTCCTCAAAAAGCACTTTTTCTACAGTACTTGGACCAAACTGACACCAACAGCAGGGTCCGCATCATGCAAACAATAAACACACTGTTGAATTGTGAATTGTTATGCTATCATGCATTGTAGAATATATATACCTTGAAATCTGACATAAACCATGGAACCAAACAATATATGTGCACATCAACCTTTTTTTTGATATTTTGTTTTTATGTGTAGAACTATTTCCTGGAGCCAACTGTTTAGATTTTAGATCACGAGAAGTCCCAGATGTACTAAAATCTTAACCAATATATGAATGCCATTCCTCTGCTAATTGACTTGTTTCATGGAGATGAATGCCACTGTATCAATCTTTCCTCTTCCACTACTCTTTTCCGGTGTAGGGGAACTTGTAGGGTGCTCCTTCGCCAAATGAGCTTAAATTGCATGACCAAAAAAGGTTCTCTAAATAGCACATCTTCTACAGTACTTGGCCAAACAGACACCAACAGATACATATCATGCGAACAAAAGACACTGTTTAATTGTGAAAGTATCATGCAATCCAGTTCAAACTCAATATCTTGAATATACTTTACATTGACAGCGGAACCAAAAAATTGTATGCATCAACAGGTTTTGAGATTTCTTGTACTCAACCTTGAGTGAAAACTAGTTCCAGTAACTAATCTATAAGATAAATGGCCTAGAAGAGTCCACATGCTCTAAAAACTTCACCAATGTAATCTCTGATAATGTCATTCATTCACCCTTTGGCTTGTGCCATAGTGACAAATCCAACTGCCTAGAGAAAATTGTATCAGCTTACCTTTTCGTCTGTCTTTTATGGTCAAACTGAACTTAGAGGATGCTCCTTGGTTGCATGAGCTTAAAGTGCAAACCAAAAAGGTAGGTCTACATACCTTTATGTGAACATTGAAAGAGAGATGAAGAATGCTCTCAATAGAGAATAATTTGGGGCAAATATGCCAGTAATATGTAACCAAATCTATTTCGCACGGGCACGGAAAAATGGCCGTATATGTATCATGTCCTTACCCATGTCCATATTCGTGCAACACAAACGATTAGTGTACATATTCGGAAACGTATGTATCATGTACCCATATCGTGTCCTTGTCTGTATCCCATGTTTGTATCTGCACAGCATAGAACCCAGTATAAAAGGAAGGGTAATACTAGTATGCACTTTTAGAGAGAAGAATTCTCTACTATCTTTTTTTTGGAAATCCCACACACACAATTGGGGGGCTCGAACCTTGCCGGCCCCTCCGTCCGCTCTAATACCACTAGGCTAGAGAGCTCGGACAAATTCTCTACTATCTTAATAGGCACTTAAATAACCTACACTTTTATTTTAAAGTTAAATACCCTAACCTATCGTAATTTGTGGTTGGAGGCTAAAGTTAAGTGGCAAAAGACAACTTTGCCCCTATATACAAACCCTAATATCATTAAATTCTTCCCTACTTGCAAAATCCCAATTTCCTAACCCTAATCCTACCGTAATTTGATATTCTTCCCTAATTAAACCCCAACCCTAATGGCCTAACATGTCCTCCTCCCTCCCTTACCCCATCCCGTTGTTGCATAGCACTCGCCCGTGTCCGCCACCGGGCAGCAAGCAGTCCTGGAAAAAGACAAATAAATACCTTCATAAACAACTCCAAAACTTCTATATAAGAACTTACAGTTCAATGCATTTAGAAATGCACAAGCATCCTTTCCTACCTCAAAATAATGTTCCTTGGGCCAACAATTCATAGAGATGCATGTGTGTATATGAATCTTTTGCTCTGAACACAGCCAATTTCAAAAACTCGCCCAAAACAGCCAGAAATTGCCATTTGCTTATGCAGCTAATTGAACTAAGCAAGCAGGTTGTCCCTTATAATCCAGCCTGAACGCAACCGTCGGGCCTTATAATCCACCACTTGATCAAGACATCAACTTGGCAATATGAATATTAGGGAATTTTTTGTACCACAATAACTCAAATTTGCAAACTTAGCGGCAGTGAACGGGAGGCAGCAATGGGCTGGGGAGGACATGGTTAGGGTTTAATCATGAAATAATTAGTAAAAAATATATACAATCTTTCTTTTTTTACATTTAGGGGCAAAACAGTCCAATATATTATATGACTTGCACAAAACCATTAAGTGAGACGAGAGACTAAAGGATGGGTTAGTGCAAAAGTACGTATAGTTCAGGCTATTTAAGACTTTTAAGTGTAATTTAGCATAAAAGGACAAAAGATGATATAGGGAAGATTAAGAGGAGTTAGAAACTTAAAAGTCTTAAATAGCCTGAACTATACGTACTTTTGTTCTTTTTTTTCCTTTTAGGCTAAAAAGACGGAGATAGAGCTTATTGTTAAAAAGGCGTATCCTATCAAATAGCCAAGGCCAGACGGTTTTGGGGGTGCTCTATCTACTCCCATTGACACTAAGCTCTATCTCCTCCATTCCACCCATCCAACTATCACATGGTGTTACAGGGAAGACTCCCCCAAAGCTTTAATCATTTGATTTGGACATCAAACCTCATTGGTTGCTATAGAACTAGTGAACTTCCAAGCAGTAGCTTGATACATCAGAGTTGAAACTATATCCCTCTCACAAATAAATGTGTTAAGAAAGGTAATAATGTTTGGCTGTCAGGGATTCCAAAGCAAAAACTAGAGAGAACCAGACAAATGTTGCACTTGGTATCCACTATCAATCAAAAGTAGTTTACAGCCAATAAATAATTGTCTATGATTACATCAACAATTACCTAAACTTTTTTGGTCAATAAGAAACTTCTCGGGTCAAGAGGGAACCTAGTCCTTATTATCTCTAATGAAGTTTAACGTGAAATTTTCTAAGAAATGAGAAACAACATGGAAAATAAATAAAAACAAAATATTATAGGATTTCTTAACCAGCTCATACTAATACAGATGCTGTATTCCATTTTGTAAGTATGTCTCAATCTTTTCCATAATTGAGATGGTTATAGAAAACTGGAGGCAGGTGCAGGTGCAGATGCAGGGATATGAAGGGTTCATTAACTTCCAGTTGCAATCGAGGGAGCCTTACTCAGAGGGGGCTCCTCTCGGTGTGGAAATGCAAAAAAAACATAAATTGTAGCTAGCTTCATATGTATCTCTCTCCCTGTATAAAGTTGACCTTAAGCCTAATACAGTACTCACCATTTTCAAAATGTAGTCTCTAAGTATCATATGTATCTCCCACTTTGGCTAGAGTAGCTAACCTCATATGTCTCTCTCCCTATATATAGTTGGCCGTGAACCTATGTTGTTACGGGCGACGCCTAGGCGGCCTAGGCGTGCCCGGTTTGAACAGGTCGCCTCGACCTGCATAGTTTGCTGCAGTAGAAGGCGAGGGCCGCCTAGGCGGGCGCCTAGGTTCGTCCAGGGGCCCCTGCGGGCGCCTAAGCGGTGGATCTCAGGATGGGCTATGGGCTTTTTACTTTTTTTTTGGTGCGGCCTTACAATATTTACACAATATTTGCTGCCTTCTGCTACTGCTATTGTTGCCTTTTGATACTGCTACTGCTGCCTTCTCCCTCCTATTGCAATCTGCTACTGCTGCTGCGGCCTTATGCTACTGTTGCTGTTGCTGCTGACTTTTGCTACTGCTGCTGCCTGGAAGGTTTACACAGGTTTAGAGACCCAGAAATCTGGACGGGCGCCTGGGCGAGACGGGCATGATCTCGCCTCGCCTCGCCTAGCGCCCAATACAACATAGCCGTGAACCTAATGAAAGTAATCTCAACATTTCCAAAATTTAGTCTCTAACATGGTATGGGAGCCAAGGTGACGACATCCCAACCCTAGCCTCCACCAAATCCAAAACCTAGCCTCCATCGTCTTCCCTAAATAGAACTCGAGTACCATCTTTCACAAAATTCCTAAGACCTAACTCTGGTCCTAGCTCCATCTTATATATCTGTAAGCCTTACCCATTTGCAACAAACCACACCAGTCTCTCCATTCTTCTTCTTTCTCACAACGCAGTCTACCAACATAGAGTATAGAGTCTATAGACATCTCCAACCAATTGTCTATAACCCTAAACCGAAACCCACCATCTCCATCTTCCAGTCTTCTCAGCATCAACACCTTCCTAACTAATCCTCTTTCTTCTCCCATCTCTTACCCTTCCTCTCTGCACAAAATCCCTCCCTAATCTACATTCACTAGATCCCCATGATTACTCAGCCATACAATTGAACAGGAACAACTTTGACCTAATGAACTTGTAGAGTCTCAACCACATTCCCTTTCCGTGGCCATGACAACTTGCTCTTGGTCCTCTCTGTCATAAATGGATTGATCACAGCAAGTACATCCATGAAAACCTTTCCAGTCACCATCTCCGGAAGGTTTTCCTTAGAAAATGAGAGTACCCAGTTGCAAGCAACCTTGAGCTCCCCCTCTCGAGAATGTCCTTGAGATCAGTCACCTATAATGGAGTCCGCAGCTGCCAATCTGACCGGCTCTTCCTCGAAAACAACTGGATGCCTACTCACCTCCATCGCACCTGTACACATCCACAATAGTCACCTCCCTCGGCCCGTTTCTCCGTCGTCTGCCGCCAACCACCATACCAGATCTCCTGATTACTCCACGCGCCACTGCCATACCAGCTCCTGATTGCTCCAAGATCAGCTGGCACACTCTCTCTAGCATGACGACAACAACATACATATGAAGGCTCTCAACGGCCTCATGAATGTTAACTCCCTCTTCAACTTCACTATCTTCGTGCACATGGGTCTTTTCCGCCTCCACTGGGCAACATTGCCTCGAGAACGACTCCGATGCACTGAACCTGTTCGACAAAATGTCCCGGTGTCCTCTTTGTTGCCTCCTTTGACCTCCGGCTAGCAAACAATCAAACCATACACCCGTGAGTCCTCCGGACACAACTCCATTGATGGCCTTTCATATATCCAGCTCCGACCTCAATTTTTGCATGATTTTGTCGTCAACCAATTTTCCAATATCAACTCGACTACTGCTTTGTTTCTTTCAAAGTCCACGCTCCTGTGGCACCCTCAGGCCACCCCGTGGATTGTTTCATCAAAATCCACTCTTATGTGGCACCCTTGGGCCACCTTGACAGAGGCTACTTCATCAAAGCCCACGCTCATGTGGCACCCTGTGACCTTTCATATAACCAATGTTGTAAAAATCGCTAGGCGGAGTCGGTGCGCCGGAGGGCCGACTAGCGCCTAGGGCGCCTAGACGGCGCCGACGCCCATTTTTTTTTTAATATGTATATGTAGGGGGGGGGGGGGGGGGAGGGAGAGACAGCAGAAGCAGCAGCAGATGCAGCACTCCCCTCTCCCCTCCGCTCCTCCTCCCCTTTCCTCTCCTCCTCCTCCTCCCCTCCCCCTCTCCTCCTCCCCTCCCACCACCTCCCCTCTCCTCTCCTCCCGCTCCCTCTCCTCCCCCTCCCACCACCACCACCACCACCACCGCCACCGCCAACAGAAGCAGCAGCAGCAGCCGCCGCCGCCGCCACCACCACCACCACCACCACCCGCCGCCGCCGCCGCCACCGGCGACTACGACGACGACGGCGGCGGCGGCGACGGCGACGACAACGGCGGCAGCGACGGCGGCAGGTAAGTATGTAATTTTGTTTTTTTTTTTGAATTTTTAAAAAAAATTGGCCGCCTAAGGGCCGCCTAGGGGCCGCCTAGACCGAAACCGCCTAGGACCGCCGCCTAGGGGGTTTTTCGGTGCGGCGGGCGGCCGCCTAGCGCCTAGGCGCCGCCTAGCGCCTAGGCGCCGCCTAGGCCGATTTTTAGAACACTGCATATAACCAGCTCCGGTCTCAATTTTGCATGATTTTGTCGTCGACCCATTTTCCAATATCAACTTGACTACTGCTTTGGCTTTCATAGTCCATGCTTCCGTGGCACCCTCAGGCCACCCCGTGGGATTGTTTCATCAACATCCACTCTCATGTGGCACCCTTGGGCCACCTTGAGAGAGGCTGCTTTATCAAAGCCCGCGCTCATGTGGCACCCTGTGACCACCCGGGGGAGGGGGTCTGTTTCACAAAAGTCGGAACTATTTCACGAGGGCGCCCCCATTTCTCTGTTCCCGTCCCTGACTCTTATGTCCGACTTCGTCTCCAATGTCGTCAGCACCGTCCTTGACACAAATGTTAATATACCATCGAGCCGCCACATACTAAATGGCATTTAACTTTAACAAACACTCATTGGTATAACCATTAGCTGGACCCAAAAATTCGGGATAAATGCTTTTGTTGATCGGAATTTTTGTTTTTGGGTGGTGGTGGTGTGTGAGTTAAGTATATTGTGAAATGTATAGGTTCTATCCTTATTAATTAGTATGTGCTTCTTTTAGTCCCATATTCGCTAGAGTAGCTATCCTCATAATCCTTCCCTATAAAGTATTCATAGTTGGCCATGAACCTAATGAAACCAATCTCAACTTTTCCAAAATGTACTCTCCAACACCGTATCCATTCAAATCATCATACATGTTTAAGGTTAAAAAACAGAGACTCCCTCAATGCACAATTGTAATTATTCTTGAGCATGTTAACATTATTAGGGATTAGCAGAGTATTTCTATTTCTAGATATTATATATAGTAAGTGCAAAAAGGGAACCCATAAATGCAAAAGGGCATCAACTAGTCTAGGGAAAAAGCTTACGTCGCTTGACAAGTTGCTCCTGTGCCAGACTATCCAGTCGTTGCTTCAGGGCTTTATTTTCCAAATCCAATATGATATTCTGCTGGTCCATAAATTTCAATTCGGCTGAAACTTCCATTCCTTCCGCCTATAAGTAATGTACAATGTGAAAGCAGGAATGCCAGGAAGTCATAAATTTTCAGTAGCCACGGTTCCTAACCCAAGAGCTTTAATTCTAGGGTGATGCCAGCATTTACCTGTAAAGCTTGAACATTTCTCTCCAGTTCAGCAATGTACTGAAGCTTCCTTACCCGGGATCGCTGAGCAAATTGCCTATAAAAATTAGAACACTTCAGCATTCAGAAATAAACTGAGAGTTATAGCATTATAGCCATATGTATGTGTAGCCATGTGCAAATACCTATAGCCAAGCCATATATATATATATATATATGGCTTGAAAATATAATATATATATATATATATATATATAATATATATATATATATATATATACCCCATAACAACTTGGAATAAATTTTCCATAATTTCAAAAGTTCTCTTTCTTCATTAAACCTTTGTTTGAATATTGGGAAGATTACCAATGACACTTTACTTGGATTCTTTCCTGGGAATCAACATGAGTGCCCAAGGTGCAACAACAAAGCCTTTATCCCAATTTTTTGGGGTCGGCTTTTAAAATCCTTTTCTTCCGTTCAGCTGTGTTTAGGACCCGGTCATGTCCTATGTAACACTCACAAAAAACATATCCAAGGTGCACAAAAAAATACCTTGGAAATAATTTCAATAACAATTTGGAGGTGGATAAAAGTGGTTTTTAGAAAGCAAAAAAGAGAGAGGTTAAATTAGATATTAGAAATCAGTTAAACCAATATATAATAATTAAATAACTAAAGGAGGTTGGGTGGAGAAAGGGAGGGAAAGCCATTAGGTGACCTCTAATGACCTTGGTAAAGTTTCTTTTTTTAAATTTTAAGTAATAGGCATGTCTTTATCTTTTGCATCAGGAATCGCAATATCATAACTAAAAAGAGGCCATATATTGACTATGTTACGGATATCCAAACACCATGGTTCTAGGCGAAGTGTCATTTCTCAGAATTCTCATTTGACCATGATGTTCACAAAAGGGGATTATTAAACAGGCTCCAGGAGTAATAAGAGTTTCAAGTTCTACGACTTCCTCCAGGAAAAATTGGTTAGAACTATGAAGTGTTAACGTTTATGTATATAAAGTTTCCTCGTGTCAATCTATGTTTCCATGGTATTATATGTCATCCCTCTGCAGTATAAGTTAAGAGGAAGCTGGTGACCTAGGACTGGACAAAACCTCGAGTCAAATCAATGGGTATGACGAAGAAAGGGTGATCAGCTTGATTCCCCACCATAAACAATTGTTTGGATATTGATTGAGCTCAATTTTGTCAAATGTCAAATAGACAGCAGTTTATCCATTAAATTAAATTTATAGCAAAAGATAAGGGAAATTACCCAACATGTTTCAAATTGGAAAGCAAGCAAACAAAAATACCAATTTTATACAAAATGACAAGCCGGGTATCAAACTATCATAACCATGATCCTAGTCTAGAATACTTGCAGACACATGAAAGGCAACTAAAGGAGAATCTAGAATGGTGTATGAAAGGTTTTGATTCCATCATTGTAATCAATATTCAAAATGTGAGAATAATATTTTGTTTCCATCTTATAATTTCAGTCTAAGCCAACTAGAGTTATGTGACATATTTATTCTATTCCTATTGGCTTGATAGGTTCCTTTGTAATCAATATTTATTCAGAAACAACTATGATAAATGGCACATTAACCATGAGATTGACAACAATGCATAGTGGGCATTGCCAGAGCAACCACGATGACAACATTTCTGGTGGGGAAGTGGTGATTTGCTAGACTCCCCATATCTCACTTTTGTTAAATCTCACGTAGACATTGGTTTATCTATTCACTTAAATTTGTAGCCAACAATAACGGCAGATGTGCAACATGTTTCAAATTGGAAAGCACACAAAGACATAACAGTTTGTTCAGCTTTATTCAATGGCAAACAAGAGTCGACATCTTGTTTGCCATCGAACAAAGTTGAAGAAAGAAGTACAAAGAAATCCTAAATAGGAAAGTACAAAGTTTTTTTTCTGGAAAAGTGTGACGATGGAGATCGAATATTGCAGCTGATTCCTTTACTCCGTTGACGATCCGACAAGACGAAAGAGGATTGCAAGTCTCTCCTCAACAGCAAGAAGGACACAATTCGGCTCTCTCGATTGGATGCTCAAACTCTCTGTATCTGGGGGTTGAAATGAAAAAAGGCTCCTTTTATTTATAGTAACCTGGAGAAATCTATCCATGCGCGCATATGCAATGAACATGGATTTTGGCACGCAGGAGTGCTACGCGCATGAGTTTTGTTACCACGTGGCATTTCTGAACAGAATGCAGTTACAACTGTGCGCGTATGGCGCAGTTGATGCCACGTGGGTGTAGTTGGGATAGGGTGGTTGCTGAGATCTTGGGTGGTTGGCACTCGTTCAAAGGCGTAACCGAGTCAATGACACGTGACGCGTGCCCATTGCTCAAAGATCTTATTCTGTTGGAACAGAAAAGATCTCTACGCCACGGAAAATCGATGTTCCATGCTGATTTGGCGTATGAATGTGATCAGGGTGTATTGAAACTTTGGCGTAGGGTGCATCCCTACGCCTGGAGGAACTTGGCGTTTGTTGAAGGCCTTGGTGTGGGGGAGATCCGTACTTGGTTAGCCACGTGGCCCTGCACTCTGACAGAACTTTTCATACGCTGACGTAAGCGTTGACATATGTTGTCAGCACGTCTTTGAAGCGTTTTGACTTTAATGGGGGAAGGCTTGGCTACGCCTGTGTTACAATACGCCAAGTGCCACTGCGGTACTGGGCGTATGGGTCTGTAAGGAGAGTGGCTCCTCGGTTTTAAGTTGCCGTCGTCTACACAGAACTCGAGGCGCACCCTGCACCACACTCGAGTTGACAACTGACATCTGACAGACTTTGTCAGTGGAGCATTAAATGCTCTTTTTGCTAAAGGGGCGCCTAGGCGTAGTGCTTCCTTTAGCGTAGCAACCTGAAGCTCTTTAGCAATTTGTAGGCGCATGATCTTCTTGGCGTAGGGTTTGCTGGCGCGTAAGATTAAATGTGTAGGATTTCCAGGGCGCATGGTTCTTGTATTTTCCATGCTCCTACAATAACCAATTTTGTGCAAAATGATAAAGCAAGGTAAGCAAGCTATCATAACCAGGATCTTACCAGAATGCTTGCATTCACATGAAAGTCGACTAAAGTACAACTTAGAATGGTGCATGGATGGTTTTGGTTCCATCGATGCAATCAATAACAGAAATTAGAGGTAATTTTTGTTTTGATCTTCTAAATTTGTCTAAGCTAACAGAGTTATTTAACATATTTATATTATACTCCAGAGGCATAGGCATCTTTGTAATTAATATTTAGGCTTAATTGCAACTTGATACCCTCAACCATTCCAGTTTTTTAACTTGATACCCTAAATTTTTTTACTCGACAACTTAATACCATCAACTATTTAATATTTTCAAGTTGATACCCAAAATTTTAAAAAAGACAAAATTACCCCCGTCTTCCCAACCCCTCCCTCCTCCCTCCTCTCTCGATTGTCCCCCCCCCCCCCTCTCATTGCCCCGCCCCCTCTCCCCCATCTTCAGCTGCACCACAATATTTGGTAGAGGGCATCGACGGAGCAACCACAATGACAACATTTATGGTGGGGAGGTGGTTACGTTAATGAGACGATGATGATAACAAAGAAGAAGTGGTGAGTGGTAATCGTGTGGCATCTTGAAGTTGTTGATAGATATCACTCAAGCTTAAAACGACACTGATTCTAGCTCTAGTGACAGCGCAGGAAGCATTGACACATTGCTCCTCTTCAAACTACAAAATGAACAGGTTGACCATCACATGCAATGGTGGTGGAAGAATGGCAAACTAGTTGCCATCGAAGGAAAAGCTAGTCCAGGGAGAAACTTAGTATTAGGAGACACTTGATATTGAAACAGTTAAGACAAGCTACCCCAAGCAGAATGCAAAGGTAAAGGATGGACTGGAGACTAATTTTACTTGATCATAAAAAGATAAAAGGTGTTTATTATATCCACCAACTCATAGAATGATGTCAACTTATCTCTCTCGCTTTTCTTTCTTACCCCCGGTTTCCGTTGTAGAGAAAAAGATCGTAAGACGGGCGACATTAATATAACATTCTTTCTCTGTTAGCTTTTTATGACTAAAAATAACTCTCTGGCTTATCAGAAGGAGAGCATAGCTGGACGTCACAAAAAAGGTAGCTGGCTAGCATAATTTTATTTCAGATACAATACTACAGTATTTTATTCCATCTTTTACTAGCAGAGTAAAGACATTATATTCTTGAAGGTGGGGAATTAAGCATAATTATATGTTAATTTAGTTCATAAGGAGGCCACCATTAACATAGTACAAAGGGGGTAGACTGATTTACCTAGAATATATGAGATCCAGTATTATGTTCCTATTGTTTAGCAATGTCTATAAGATTTCAATCATTAAACCATTTCTTGATGCATAACTGCATAAGGTAGTCTTAAAATTATGGGGGCGATGATAGCTCGTCAAGACAAAATGCAAGGAGATTCTTAACTTCAGGAGTGGCTAAGGCAATCTTAAATAATGCACCATTGCTTTGTCCATTCCTAAGTCCTAACAGAACAGGGGGACTTGGGGAAGGGGCCTTTCAAGACACCATCTCCACAGTGACACAGAAACAGCATCCACCTCCATGCCATTTATTGGTATAAAGGTTCCTTGGTTCAGCGAGATAGGTTAAGGAACATATCCTCAAAGGCAAAATTCATTTACTTGTGAAAGAGACCTTGATATGCTCTGCTACTAAAGAGAACATGCATAGAAAATGACAGGATGGCATCATCCTCTTCTCAACTCACCCACAAAGTGTAAAGCACAACTAAATCCCTCAAATAACCCCTCAAAGTTGGTACATTATACCTACTCACATCTTTACCTACCCTACCCATTAAGCTTCAGCCGACTTCAAGGGGGTACTGAAGCATAGAATAGCTTCCGACTTCAACTGTGAAACAAACCAATGAAACAACAACCTAGCTAATGTGAATCATTCCTACACTTTGAACTTAGCCACGCCATCATTTAGACGGATGGCAACCACAAATCCAACTATTTTGCCTCTCCTCCCTCCTCCAACGTCCACCACACTCCTCCCTTGGCTAGGAACTAAGTCGAAGGACTAAATATGTGAGAAGAAAAAGCATCATCCAAGTGCACTAGCTGACAAGTTTCCCTGAAACCAGGTTACCAGAAAAGAAGAGGAAGAATAAAAAACAACTTTTAAAATATGAGCTTTATTAGTAAACAAGTAAAGCAATTTAATGGATCACATCATAAACTTCACAAGACTAATGCATAAAATGGAAGTTCGTCCTATAAAAACATTGGTAATGCATTATCATTGCATCTTCAATGTGATGTTATTTGTAGAACAAGCAAACATGCAACTGTAACCAGAGAAAAAAAGGCATATCTCAAAAAAGCTAAATAAGGAATCAGTGAAAAGCTTACTGTTTAACACGCTTTGTATCAGTCTCTGATTGAGAATGCTTAGCATGTGATCCTTCCTTCTTCTCGGTTGCAACTCTGGAATCTTGAGTAGATTCATCTTTCTCGTGTTTATCAGCGACGCTAGAAGATGCCAATGCATCAGGTTCTCTCGATACACATGATGACCCAGGATGAACAACCTTATCTTTCAGAGGTGGAAGACTACTCGGGTAATTCGCCACATTCAGGCCAGACTCCCATCCTCTAATTTGTGGTCTTGCAAACGGCTTGGCCTCCGAATAATAATTTGTCCGCTGCACATCTCTAATTTGATCGAACTCCTGGGCTCCCCACTGAGGTACCGTACCCGCATTTCTCAGCCTAAACTCCTCCTGACCTGAACTATCTACATTAGAGTACATACTAGCCGCGTCAAAGTAAGCAAACGAATCGCTTGACGAGCGGCGATGAGCTCCACGCTTCACGGGTGTCTCCGGCTCGTTAAGGAGCTCGTCGAGCCAAGAAGGTTGCTCCTCGATAAGAAAGCTCTCGGACGAGGTACGCTGATGGTGCCTGTGCCCCTCTCTCGGCTTAGCAATCCCGTTCAATCCGATGGAGCCGTAGTCCCCGTACGACGGGGGAACCGTTGGGAAAGGGCTCTTGGGGGGGAGGAAGGCTTGTTTCCCAGCGCAAGTCTGGTTTTTGAAGTTGAAAGCCCCTCTCATATTTGACATTGGTCCAAGAGAGCAGCAATTTTTCTCCCTACATAGAAACTAACTACTATTTCAGCTACCAGTAATCTTTAGTAACAGCACAAGTAAACTTAGAATAACGCACGATACTTGACCTACAAATCTAGGGAGCACTGACAGTTCAAAATTGCATGCCGTGTCCGTATCATGGAGCACAGCAAATATAGTAAGACGCTCTAAAATCGGTGTCGTGTCCGTAACCTTCGCAAAGTCTCATCTTTTGAGTAAAAGAAACGCAAATTGACACAAATTAACAAGCAAAAGAGCGGATTGAACTCAAATCTAACGACTAATGAAGAGATCTTATAGGCACATGACAGTACAGAATAATCTAAAGCTCAAAATCGGATCTTTGAGCTCAAAAATAAATAAAAATCCGGATCTCGACAGCAAGCAACAGAAAAATCGAGTCTTTGACCAAAATTTGAGGAATGCATTACCAGATCGATCGTCCCCCCACCCGCAGATTCCGATCGAAACCCTAATTCCGACGAAAAATCCCACGAAAAATTAGGGTTTCGGAAAGAGGGAAAGAGCTCTGGAGAAGAAGAGAACGAGAGGAGAATGAAATAGTTCGGTAAGAGAGGAGCAAAAAAAGAATAATAAAATTATTTTAAAGGTCGGATTGATTCAGACCGTCGGATCTCGAGGGACGTGCGGCGGGGATTGAGTGTCCTTGGGCGTAATTTTTGAGGCAGGGTGGAGGACCACCCCACCAATATTGACAGCTTAATGCCACCTCCAACTGTTGGGAGTTTGTTGGCATGTCTCACTTGGTTGATCTGTACAATACTAAATTTTTGCGTTTAGGGTTTGCGGGTCTTGCCCTAAGGCAAATGGGTGTGTGGTTGCAACTTGCAAGTTGTGGGACTCATCAATTCGGTTTGTCGACACCAATAGATCTAAATGATAGGTCGTATTTGCGGATGATGGAACGGCAGAAGTATTGAGAATCGTAAAGGAGATTATCAGATTGAATACGATTAGTATGTAGATTGTGACTCGTGACTCGCTAGTTATACTGGTCCCGACTTTGGATTCGAAAATTTATTTGTATAAGTTTTGTAATTTTTTTATTACAACTCACACACACATACACGTCGTTACGGTTGCGGGACTCTGAACCTTGTCGGTCCCACCTGGCATCCGTGCTGCTTTTTACATGAGCTACAAGTGTTGGGTTCGGTTCGAATATGGATCCTTTATAATTGATTGTGCTGGAAAGAAAATAATAATAATAAAAAAAAAAAGATTGTGTTTTATTATTCTTTCGACTACATCTCTTGTTTTGGTTCAAGACATGGCCCATGTACTTCGCTACAGTGCATACAAGAGTGCAATAGAATTTGTATAAATTCATATTATGATATGTACTAGCAAATATGTACTACGCAAATGTATAATGGTTTAGTAAGAAGAGTTGGGAAGTCATCCGATACCAAAGGCTTTCATGGTCATCTTATTTGAAAGGACAACTAGGTAAGGGCGGAGCCACATAATAGATAACTAGTCACCTTCACGTGCGTTGCGCATATAAAAAAAAACAATGATAGTATTAATAAAGTATATAAAAATTTAAATTATATTATAATATTTTAAATATAATTTTAATATGATTTGTTATGATTATTTTTTTAATTCTGGATATGTGTTTAATTAGATAATATTATGTAGTTAGTTTAAACATAACTTTAATTTTAAATATATTCTAGTATTGGGTGGTTTTTAATTTTTTACGTGAGAAGATAGTTCGGTTATCCACACAGAAGATAAGAAAGGTAGTTAATTTTAAAATTGTTGTAAAAATAAGAGAAAGAGAAAAATATTGGTAGCCAAAAATTTGTACATAGTTTTTCTCATTGATAACATATAAAAAGAGAATATGATAGAGGTTGTTGTGGGTATAGATAAGGGTATCCATATTTGGGTTTATCCAAATCACAACACTCCCCATTGGATGCGTGCATCTTTGGGATACGTGCATCTTCGAGATGCGTGCATATTCAGGATGTTCTCCCTAAAATTATAAAAATTACATATAGTTCTTACATCAATAAGAAAAGAAAAATAACCTCCCAGTACATTTGAATATTACATCTCATCCCAATCTTTGTATATACATTTTTATACATCATATCCTTATGAAGAGGTTGCAGGCTTTATTTGTGATTCCTGAAAGGTTGCAACTTTTTCTGATATGTTGAACTATTGAAATTATAGCTATGCACATTCTTTGTTTGCTTTGATGAAATTGCCGCAATGATTTGATTTATTCTTCCTAAAATACCTGCAACATTATTTATAAAACATACCTTGTTTGTGGTATCCCCTTAGTGGGTATCCGATAAATATCATTCATCTGCATATCTCATTAGATCAAAACATTCATAAAAAATAATTTATGTGCCTTATGTCATTTTAGTAGATGCATATCAGCAAATTTACATAAAATATTGTGCTGAGTGAATGACAATACAACATAAAATATTATGTTGAGTGAATGACAATAAAGAATTTGTATTTACATATGGTACTTCAGGACCAATAACATGTTCTTTTAATAATAACGGATTCTATTGACCTAACCATTATAGGTATATTATTCATATTAAAACTCTACAGGAGTTCTATCTCTACAGGAGTTTTATATTTTCTCTCTCTTCAGAAGATTAATATATCTCTTCAAGTGATTATAGTAGATATCTTCTAGAGATTCATCTTTTCATGAGATTACTGAAAAACAGATGGCAACTCTAGAGGGGGGTGAATAGAGTTTATAGCGATAATAGCCAATTAAAATTTAAACTCTTTCACAAGAAAAACTAATCAGAGTAAATACGGAAATAAATAAGGAGCAAGAAAGCATACGCAAACACAGCCGATTTTAACCTGGTTTCCCTCATGGAGGACTAGTCTAGGCCTGAGAACTCTAGCTCAGGATTAAATCCACTATTTGTGAAATAGTAGTTACACCCCGTGCCTTTTCTTCAGAAGAGCACGTCAACTTCTTACAAAGGATCGCAGTGGTGATGCTTGGAATTTTCCAAGCGACTTCTTGAACTCTTGCACAAGACTCCTAACTGAGAGATGCTGAGCACTCGAGACTTAGAAAGCTTGTGGCTAGTAGATGAAGAAGGGTATGGCTTATATTGAGCTTTAGAGAGAAGAGAAGATGGGATGGGATGATTTTGAAAATGAGAAAATTCTTGGTCTATTTATAGGGTTTTAGCAGGCAGAATTCGGCCAGAATTCTGGTAGGAATTTTCAAAAAATTGGCCGTTGGACAACTAGCAACCAGCCAACCCTAAAAATTAGGGTGCTAATTTTTAGGGGACAGAGTTCGGCCCGAACTCTGTGTGGAGGCAGAGTTCGGCCCGAACTCTGTCTCCAGAGCACAGAATGGGTCTTAAGGTCCAATGGGCTTATTTTTGGATGTGGAGCTTTATAGATTTTGGATAGGTTATAGGTCAAGTCTCAAGAGCTCAGCACCACTCAGCTTACAACAGTCTAGACTCAATAAATATAAAAGTACAGACTCTAAAACGACTTGCATTTTGCAAAAACTGAGCTGTCGTCTGGCTTGAGCTGGATGTAGTCGTCGTGTGTCGTATTGAATTATTACAAATATTATTTAGTCAATGTTATCAATATTTGGTTGACTGTGACTTTGTGTCAACAATCTTCCCCATATTGATAATTGACAAAATAATAATTATATATTCAATATTCATACCTGGACACATGTAAAGACATAGCTCCCCCATAATTAGTGCCAGCTTAAGAATAGCTCCCCCGTAAACAATGCTGGAAATCTTGTTGGCCTGTTAATAACATTCTTCCAAAAGCATATATAGACAAAAAGAATATAGAATATACATATCTTCCCCTTTTGGCATTTAGCAATATAAGATAAACATGCAAACACACCAAAAGATATGAGAAGAAACTGCATATAAACTGATATAACGACCAAATGTCTCAAGAGTCATAATGACATAAACTGATAGAACTACTAAAGTCTCAAAAGTCACAACCCATAATAAGTCTAATGCAAACCAAGTACATAAAAGCAACTAAAAACAAAATGCATAAACCATAATCTATGATCCTCAGTAGTAGTAGCGGGGAGTCCATATCCATCATCGAGTGCGTGAAGGCCCAGCGTCGTCCGATGGATCAGTAAAGGAGCGACGAGGGTCCACAAAGGCTGTATCTGGATCTAAGTAGCAAATGACCCAAGGGTCATCGATACGATAGCCCTCACGACCGGGATCTCGCTCCATAGGAATGGGTATGGAAGGATGGCGAGACATGGAATACCGAATATCATGCAGCGAGTTGCTGATAGCACTCATCTGCAAGGTGGTCCGATAATCCAGCTGAGTCCATCGATCGTCCTCCAAAGTGAAGCGATCTCGGAGCATGGTCTGAAGAGACTCGAGAGTGGCAGGAGGAGGAGGAGGATCTTGTCCAAGAGGAGGGGCATCTAGCTCATCATCAAAATGCTCAGACACTACTGGTGAGCCAATGGCCGCCTGAAGCCTCCTTGCCTTAGAGAGGAAGGCAGGGGCAGGTAAGAATGGACACTCATCAAGGGGTACATGAAAACGTACGAAAGATCATAGGAAGGTATAATGCATAAACCAAAGATCTTGGTTTCTTCCTACAGTTAATCATCCAATCCATCATTGTGCGTGGAAGATTAAAGGGGACATGGAAGTGGAGTTGGTATAAGGCCGAGATTTCAAAATAAGTGACTTCATCGGTAGAATCCGCTTTGGGTAGAATGGTGTTGAAAATGATCCGATGAAGCTCATAGAAATAGGGATTGAGGAATTTAGCCAAAAGCTTACGAGGACGTGTGTTAGGGCTACACAAGTCGTCCTTGAAGCTTTCAAGTGAAATTCCTTCAGGAAATTGAAATGATCTAGCTTCAACAAGCTTTTCCCAAGAATTAGGCTCTTGAAGCTCAAGATATTCGACCAATTTGAAATCGTCAAAGGAGATCAATTCCCGTAACTCGTGAATAAATATGAGTATCATCATGGGTTAAGTTGCAGTAGAACATTTGAATAGCACTACGATAAATGACCGAATTTGTGGTAACAAGTTCATCAAGGCAAAGGTCATGAAATAGTGCATCATATTGTGAGAATATAGTAAAGTTGATGGGGTGTCCCGCAAGCACCGGACGTGTCCGAAAATCACTAAACCAATCATTTGAGGCGTCTAGTGATACAAAAATTCGGTCGTCAAAAGTGTTTGGATCATGTGGACGTGGAGGATTGAACAACGGATGGATTTGTTGTTCAATGGCCGGTGCAACGGGTTGTGCAACGGGCGGTTCACCGGGAGGAGGAGCATTCGACGAGGATGCGCCCTCGGTCCGAAGTCTCTTTTCGCGGTTGAACAAACGAGGAGCCATAATACAATAGATAATAAAAGAAATTGAGATATAGAAGAGTGTGGAATTATATCTCAAACTAGTGATGAACAATGTAGGAGAATTGAAAAAGAAGCATTTTCCTTGAGTTTGGGGAAGAATTGACCTCTAGAAAGGAGAAATTAGGGTTAGGATTTTGAGAGAATTGAGTAGGAGAAGTGGAAAAGGTGGTAATGAGGAAGGAGAGGGAAGAGAAACCGAAAATATGGTGA
This sequence comes from Iris pallida, assembly GCA_029216955.1. Lineage (NCBI taxonomy): Eukaryota > Viridiplantae > Streptophyta > Magnoliopsida > Asparagales > Iridaceae > Iris > Iris pallida. Next base: position 65,252 of record JANAVB010044214.1, on the reverse strand, counting down.
GGGTTTCTCTTGGTCGGAGCAAATAATAGCCATTGGATCTAACATTTGATCAACGGCTGAGACTGTTCCCGGTTCTGGAACAGTCAGGCCGAATTCGGCCCGAACTCTGGTAAGGACAGAGTTCGGCCCGAATTTCGGATCCTGGTCACAGAACAGGAATCAGGCAGAAAATAAAAACGAATGGTTAAGTAAGAAAGACCAATATAAGATATGAGTATAAATACAAGAAAAGATCCAAAAGTAAACAAATGAATAACGGATAGTGAGTTCGAAGCAGCAATATGAAGTTGAAAAGTAGTATTTCAGCATGTGATAAATAAAAATAAATCGTATAAAAAACAAGGAATTATATCATAATTCAATATTTTGAAGCTGCTATGGGTTAGCTGCAGGGGCCGGATCCCAGCTAGCGGTAGTCCTGAGGACTAGTGCACCGTGTCGCTTAGGCTTTTACGCCTTGTTGTTAGAAGGACCCTTTCGGCTTGTACCCATAGCAGGTTCATCATAAGAGAATCAAATATACTCGATATTTACGCAGGTTTATTTTAATTTACAACAGCTTCATCTAAAATTCCAAGTTCACGACAAAAAAAATTGAAGTGCTCTTCGGATAATAGTTTTGTGAAGAAATCTGCTAACTGATGATCAGTGTCAATAAATTCTAAGTTAATCGTGCCATTTTGCTGATGATCACGCAAAAAGTGATGACGAATTTCAATGTGCTTCGTGCGTGAGTGACAAATGGGATTCTTAGTAAGATTTATAGCACTAGTGTTGTCACAAAAGATTGGAATATGCATGAAAGATAAGTTATAGTCTTCAAGGGTTTGCTTCATCCACAGAATTTGTGCACAACAACGCCCAGCTGCGATGTATTCAGCTTCTGTTGTGGATAGTGCGACAGAATTCTGCTTCTTGCTAAACTAAGAGACTAAAGCTTTTCCTAATAAATGACACGTGCCGCTCGTACTTTTACGGTCGACCTTGCATCCGGCGAAGTCAGCATCAGAGTAACCAATGAGGTCAAATGACGTTGACTTGGGATACCATAGGCCCACTGTAACCGTACCCTTAAGGTATCGAAAGATACGCTTAACCGCGGTCATGTGTGATTCCTTAAGATTTGCTTGATATCTAGCACACGGGCAAATGCTAAACATAATATCAGGGCGACTAGCAGTAAGGTAGAGTAGACTACCTATCATACCTCGATACTTACATTGATCTACGGGTTTGTCGCTATCATCTAGTTCAAGTTTGGTTGAAGTAGCCATTGAAGTGCTGATTGGTTTGACGTTGTCAAGGTCGAATTTCTTCAGCATGTCCTTTGTATACTTTGACTGACAGATGAAGGTTCCATTTGACATTTGTTTGACTTGCAGCCCAAGAAAGTAGTTGAGCTCCCCCATCATGCTCATCTCAAACTCGGTCTGCATACACTTGGCAAAATCTTGACAAAGGGTTTCATCAGTAGAACCAAATATAATATCATCTACGTATATTTGTACTAAAAGAATAGTGTCTTTAAAAGATTTTATGAAAAGTGTGGTGTCAATTTTCCCTTTTGAAAAACCTTTCTCAAGCAAGAAATTGCTTAGCCGTTCATACCAAGCTCTAGGGGCTTGTTTGAGGCCATACAGCACTTTCTTTAGCTTGAACACGTGGTCGAAAAATTTGTGATTTTCAAAGCCAGGAGGTTGTTTCACATAAACTTCCTCCTTAATAAATCCATTCAAGAAAGCACTTTTAACATCCATTTGAAATAATTTGAAAATTTAAAAATTTACAAATGCACAAAGCATCCGAATGGATTCCAATCTAGCAACAGGAGCATACGTCTCATCGTAGTCGATACCTTCCTCTTGGTTGTATCCTTGGGCTACTAGACAAGCTTTGTTTCGTGTGACTGAACCATCTTCATTCACTTTGTTTCTAAAAATCCATTTAGTACCAATAATCGAGTGATTAGCCGGTCTAGGAACGAGTTCCCATACTTGGCTCCTCTCGAATTGGTTGAGTTCCTCTTGCATAGCAAAAATCCAAAATTCATCATTGAAAGCTTCTAAAATATTTTTTGGCTCAATTTGTGAAATAAAGGCAGTGCTAGCAATAGAGTCTCTTAATGATGATCTAGTAGTTACTCCACGTGAAACCTCACCGATCACCAAATTTTCTGGGTGTGATGGCTTGAAGGAGAATTTCTTTGGCAAGCCCTCCAGAGGATTGGCTTCGGTTGTGGTATTCATTGGAGTAGAAGTTGATGGCTCAACATCATCATCAAGAGTAGCTGCTGCACTGTTATCTTCATCAAAAGTCACATTTGTAGACTCTTCCACAATTAATGAGCGTTTGTTAAAAAACTCTATATCCCTTACTCTTGGCAGCATAGCCAAGAAAAATACCATCGTCAGCTTTGGCATCAAATTTGCCTAAGTTGTCTTTGGTGTTAAGGATAAAGCATCTACAACCAAAAACTCTAAAATAAGAAATATTTGGGGTTCTCCCAAACCAAAGCTCATAGGGTGTTTTCTTCGTAATAGGACGAATAAGCACCCTATTTAAAATGTGGCATGTTGTACTGACAGCTTCAGCCCAAAAGTATTTCGGAAGTGAAAACTTGTTCAACATGACTCTAGCCATATCGTCAAGAGTCCTATTCTTCCGCTCCACAACACCATTTTGTTGAGGAGTTCTTAGATAAGAAAACTCATGACCAAAACCATTAGAATCACAAAAATTTTCAAAATTAGAATTTTCGAATTCGCCTCCATGATCACTTCGGATTCGAGTAATCATGTAGCCTTTTTCGTTTTGAACTTTCTTAACAAAAATCTTGAAAACCGAAATAGCATCACTTTTATTTGTAAGAAAGAAAACCCAAGTAAATCTTAAAAAGTCATCAACAATAACAAAGGCATAGAGTTTTTCACCAAGACTGGCTACTCTACTAGGGCCAAATAAATCCATATGGAAAAGTTGCAGGGGTCTAGTAGTACTTACAGAGTTAATGGAATGAAATGAGGACTTGGTTGCCTTATTCAATTCACATTCAGCACATACCGTGTCCTTTTTGAATGTGATATCGGGCAAGCCTCTAACTAGCTTCTTGGTCGATAGCCTGGATATAGTATCCATGTTGGCATGACCAAGACGCTGGTGCCATAGTAATCGTTCATCTTTATGAGCATATAGGCATCTACCTGCATTGTTAGTATTTTCAGACAAATAGAAAATATAATATTATCCTCTCTTACCCCTTCAAAAGTGATGTCTCCCGTTGACCTATCATAAATAAGGTATTTGTTTTGTCCAAAGTTAATGTCATATCCATGGTCAGCAAGATGACTAATGCTGAGCAGGTTATGCTTTAACTCGGTCACTAGGCAAACATCCTTTATTACGGGAGAGGGAGGATAACCAATATTACCATTACCTATAATATAACCTTTTAGGTTGTTGCCGAAGGATACATATCCTTCTCTCTTCATCGATAGTGATGCGAAAAGATTTGCGTCTCCCGTCATATGCCGCGAGCATCCACTATCGAGAATTCACTTACTTTTAGTTGAGGAGGGAAGGTCCACCTACATCAAGAGTAGATGTGACCTTTGGTACCCAAGTTCTTGAGGGTCCTGAAAAGTTAGTTTTTGGAAACCATGCATATATCTTTCTATCTACTAATCTTCTAATTCTACATTGTGGTGAAATGTGTCCATGTAAACCACAATAAGTACATGTAGCATTCCTATTTATATTAGGAGCATGCTGATGATGTCTATAAGTAGAATGATGAGAAAAAGTATGATGATATGTAGAATTAGCATGGTGATGATGACTATGTGTAGAGTGATGTGGAGTGGCATGGTGATATTGTCTATATGGAGTAGCATGGTGATGATGTCTATATGTAGAGTGATGGTGATACTATTTTTGTGCAACATGGTGATGATTGTATCTATGTGTAGCATGATGATTTTGTGACATATGATAGTTATTTCTACGTACATATGGTTTGTGTCCTTTGTGAAAGTATGTGTATATGTAAGCATGGTTACGTGTTGTAGGTGGATGACGTGGGTGACTAGTATGAGAAGTATCATGCTTTGTGAGTGTCTCTTGGGTTTGAGGTTGAGCAACATGTTTTTCCAATTTAGTCTCTAGTTTCTTAGAGACAGCTTGCAGTTCAGTAATCTTAGCATTCAAACCATGCATCTTAGTAATAGAAATCTTGTGTCTACTCTTTTCTTCTGCAAGCTCCGTGTTGAGTGTTGTAATTTCTTGTGTTTGTTGTTCAATACGTGCTTCGGCATCATGTAAGCTTATTTTAAGCTTAGATACCTCATCTGTGATATCCGTGGGTGAAGTGTCTCTAATGTTATCAAGTAATAGAGAAAGTCTTTGAATTTTAACTTCATGACTTTTGATTTTGTCCTTGGCATGTTTGTATTTACCAATGACCTTTTTGTGATCATTAAGTAAATCGGTGAAAGCATCGCCAAGTTCATCAAAAGTGAAGTCATCAAGAGTTTCGTTTGATACCTTGTCGGAAGTTGCCATTAGGCACACATTAGCCGTATCTTGAGGGGAGTCCTTTTCTTCCTCGGAGTTACTAGCTTCGCTTTCATGCCAAATGCTTGTGTTGGCATATTTCTTTGAGGAAGTCTTCTTGTATGGCTTCTCATAACGGTTGCTCTTCTTTAAGTATGGACAATCTTTTCGGACATGTCCTGTCTTCTTGCAACCATAGCAGGTTGGCTCTTCTTCGTCGTCTTCTTGAGGTTCTTTCTTTCTTCGGTTGAAGCGAAGGAATTTCTTAAAGTTGCGGACGAGGAGAGCTTGATCGTCACCTTCCGAGTTGTCGTCATCCGTCTCTTCGAGGTCAGCCCTCCGTCGGTGAGCTTTGAGTGCGATCTCCTTAGCCTTAGGAGCAGGCTCTTCGAAGTCCTTGAGGTCAAGCTCATGAGTCATTAGCTTTCCCATCAAGGTCTCCAAGGACATGGTTGTGAGATCATTTCCTTCTATGATGGCTGTCACCTTAGGATTCCAAATATTTGGGAGCCCCCTAAGTAGCTTGCGAATCTTCTCGTGATTTAAATATTGTTTGCCAAGCGAAGACAGGGGGTTGATGATGTCGAGGAATCTTGTGAACATTTGCGTAATCATCTCATTTGGCTTCATCTTGAAAGCCTCATATTCTTGAGTGAGACGGCTTATCTTTGATTCCTTGACTTGGGTGGTTCCTTCATGCGTCACTTCTAGAAGTCTCCATACTTCGTGAGATGTGGTGCATGTAGAGACCCTGTTGAACTCATTCCTGTCTATAGCACAGAATAAAGCATTAATAGCTCTCGCGTCTAGACTTGCCTGTTTCTTCTCTTTGTCAGAATACTTGTCATGTGATTTCTCAACGAGATCACCATTGCCAACTATTCTGGCGGGCTTTTTGTAACCGTCAGTGACGATAGTCCACAGGTCAAAGTCTAGCGACTTGAGATAAAAGCTCATCCTTGTTTTCTAATATGTGTAGTTAGTTCCATCAAATAAGGGAGGCCTATGAGTGGACTGCCCTTCACCATGATTGAAAATCAAGGATTGTGTGGTTGCCATGGATCATCTCTAGGATGTTAGTCCTTGTTGAGAGAACAGAGCTCTGATACCAATTGAAAAACAGATGGAAACTCTAGAGGGGGGTGAATAGAGTTTATAGCGATAATAGCTAATTAAAAATTTAAACTCTTTCACAAGAAAAACTAATCAGAGTAAATACAGAAATAAATAAGGAGCAAGAAAGCATACGCAAACACAGCCGATTTTAACCTGGTTTCCCTCGTGGAGGACTAGTCCAGGCCTGAGAACTCTAGCTCAGGATTAAATCCACTATTTGTGAAATAGTAGTTACACCCCGTGCCTTTTCTTCAGAAGAGCATGTCAACTTCTTACAAAGGATCGCAGTGGCGATGCTTGGAATTTTCCAAGCAACTTTTTGAACTCTTGCACAAGACTCCTAACTGAGAGATGCTGAGCACTCGAGACTTAGGAAGCTTGTGGCTAGTAGATGAAGAAGGGTATGGCTTATATTGAGCTTTAGAGAGAAGAGAAGATGGGATGGGATGATTTTGAAAATGAGAAAATTCTTAGTCTATTTATAGGGTTTTAGCAGGCAGAATTCGGCCAGAATTCTGGTAGAAATTTTCAAAAAATTGTCCGTTGGACAACTAGCAACCAGCCAACCCTAAAAATTAGGGTGCTAATTTTTAGGGGACAGAGTTCGGCCCGAACTCTGTGTGGAGGCAGAGTTCGGCCCGAACTCTGTCTCCAGAGCACAGAATGGGTCTTAAGGTCCAATGGGCTTATTTTTGGATGTGGAGCTTTATGGATTTTGGATAGGTTATAGATCAAGTCTCAAGAGCTCAGCACCACTCAGCTTATAACAGTCTAGACTCAATAAATATAAAAGTACAGACTCTAAAATGACTTGCATTTTGCAAAAACTGAGCTGTCGTCTGGCTTGAGCTGGATGTAGTCGTGTGTCGTATTGAATTATTACAAGTATTATTTAGTCAATGTTATCAATATTTGGTTGACTGTGACTTTGTGTCAACAATTACATGAGATCTCTTTTGAAGATTTTTCTCTTCTAGAGTTTATCTCTTATGAGATCTCTTCGGAAGAATCTGATCTCTTCAGGAGATATCCGATCTCTTCTGGAGATATCTGATCTCTTCGAAAGATTTTCCCTTTCTTCGGGAGATATTATCATATTCTCTATCTTTTCAGGAGATTTTCTCTTTTGGGGACACTTTAATCTTTTCAGGTGATCTTCGCTTCAGGAGGTACTCTATAGACGACCATTTTGATGAATTCGTTCAGAAATTTCTTCATAAACTCAATGAGCCTATCACATTCTTCTGATGGTTCATCCTTCAAGGATATACCTAGAAATTTTAAATCCACGACCTTCGAGGGTATATCTTATCGTCTAGGTTATCACGATCGAAGAATATATTTATTTTATGTTCTATTCATGATCATTTCGTGAATCCTTGAGCTAACATTGCTCTTATACATTTTGATCTCTATTTGTTACAAACATACATTCAAAATATACTGAATTTATTTCTTTTTGATTTTGTACTGTAGGACCGAACACTCCACGTCTTGCGAGAGATATCGTATCTTTCCATTATATTATTCATGATTTTAGTGTTATCTTTTATCACCCTTTTTTATTCTTATTTGATAATGTCATTTATGACAAACTTCTTAATTCCAAATTTCTCTCAACTGTGTATAAAATATAGATTTTATGGGTACTAGTACCTATTTCTCAGTCTCTTCTGGAATCTGAGATATATCCTCTACTGAAGCGATATACTTTGAAAAATTTCATCTTTGGTTCATGACATCTTCCGGACCGTCACAAACTTTTTCTCTATAAGAGATGCTTCTTCGAGAGCATTATGGTTTGTTATATTATTCGGCCTCTTCTTCGGAAGAGCTGAATATTTAGAATCTTTGGGTCTTATGCGTCCTTACTATATAACTTATTCATTTGCTACATTTATTTGGTTCTTTTGGTATTTCGATTAGAAAATAAATTCATAGTTGGTATAACTATTTATACATAGTTGGTATAACTATTTATACAACATAATCGAGTAAGCATCTAATAATTTATTTGTAATGAAATACAAGAAATAATTTTCCTAATTTAGTCAAGATTAGATAAAGTGTAAGCCCTGATACGTTCTTCTGGAATGATGCTTTAGAATGTTCTCATAGAACAAGGATTCAAGACGTTCTTCTAGAACGATACTTTACGACGTTCTTCTAGAACAATAATTTACTACGTTTTTCTAGAACGATAATGTATCTTCTTCCTACCTCCCCCTAACGGCGGGAATTCCGTCTTATTAACGTGACAGATCAAAAAAATCTTATGTCTAGAAGATATAATAATATAAGGAGATAAAAATAGAAATTATAATTCACAAAATATAGATACCAATATTATAGTTCAAAAAAAATATAAGCCAAAATGGTGCAATTTGAAAGTATGTTACTAGTTATTCAGATACAATCTTCAGTATTTATGGCTTAGAAACAAACTTATCCTTAAGATCAAGAGTGTATGCTGCAATTTGGTAATAGATGATCACACGAATTAGTTATGGCAATTCTCATCATCATTGTCCCAGAATGTCTTAGTCGATCATGTCATAATTTAAAAGTTATGGAATTATTGCTCGGCTTATGGCTCACAATGGACCCGTAGGATTGAGCTTCTTGCTCAACGTAGTATGTGACCTGACATCCTTAATGTGAGTGATGTATATATCTATTGAATAGCTGGGGAATCTATATAAGCAAACTTTTGGTTCTCTTAGAAGAACTTCTGGTTCTGATCTTAGACAAACTTCTGGTTCTCTTAGACGAGTGGTTACACAAAATTATTTCTTATTTCACTTACTCAAAGTTTGCCCATTTTTCTTATATCCTTAAAACTCAGTAAAATCCTTCTAGAATTATGAGAGTACGACACATTATGTATTTGTTGGATAAAATATGTTTTGTCGAAACCTTTAATTAATGTGAGCAAGACCATATATCATGGATACTACATTCGATCTAGTATTCTTGTTGGAGAAAGATCCTATAGATAAAGATTGTGTGTGTAGCAGCATTTTAAACTATTAAATATGTCTATAGAACTATAGGTCTATGTAAGACAACCAGACATCCGTAGTCACCATACGGATTGGACAAACTTGTGGCACACACACTAATTTTTTTTTAATTTATAAGAGGTTTACAATTTTAAAATATATGCAACTATATTATTGAAATACTAACATTCAGGTTGGTGATTGTAGGACTACTATACATAGAACTTCAGGTCTATTTTGTTTAGGAATTCTAAAGTATTATCAACCATATTTTGTGATTATCAATATTGTTTGTCTTTCAGGGGCCAGCAGGGTGACTGGTTTTTCCCGGACATGTAGCACAACACCTCTCATGTATGCACCCATTTGGGGTGGTCCAAAATATATATACAAACAAAATTATTTGTAGGTAACTAAAATTTAGAATGATTCTGAAGGAAGAAATCAAAGTTTATTGCTGAAATAAAAAAAAATGGATATAACAGTGTTATGCTTGCATATACGTAAAGGTAGTAATTTCATAAAAATGCCCCATGTACAATTTACTTGCATCTAAACTATACTAAAATTCAATATCAAATTATTATTTAGCTTATAGTAGCTTAGCGTTGACCGACACTATAATAGAAAAATTAATAGCACAATTATTGCATTTAGCAAAATGATACCTTGATCCTTGGCTTTGAGATGTACATTCAAAAAGTATACATTATGAAAGTTGAAAACCAGAACAACTCCTAAAAGAATTTGATCAGATACCATAATAGGGATTTCTTGCTTATATATATGCAATCTTCGTAGCTAACTTTGAAAGAGTATACAACAAATTTATTTTTAAATGACGCATAAATACACGGAAGAAAGCAAAGACAGCCTAGATGAAAGGGGAAAATGTTCTAGATCAGAATCATGTACCAAAACATTGAATTAAAGACTTAAACCGCCATAAGAAAATCTGTCAAATCCTTACAGAGTTATATCGATATGAAGTTTCAAAACACAGGCCAAAATGATGAATTGAAGTAGAAAATAAGGCTTTAACACTACAAAAAAGGCTTTTAGCGACGGCGGGATCCGTCGCTAAAAGTCGTTTTTTCCGTCGCTAAACCCAAATAGCGACATATCAGCGACGGAAATGGTTTGTCGGGAGATCACGTGTCGCTAATTTAAATTAGTCGCTAGTTTGTCGAAAATAGTGACTGATTAGTGACGCATTTAGAGACATGCTATTTATTGGAAAATGTGACGTAATAGCGATAGAAACGCTGTCGCTATAATTACCGACGAACTACCGACGTCGCAGCGGCGTAATTCAGCATGAGAGTAGCGATGGGCTAGCGACGAAAAATTACGTCGCTAAGATGTTTCCGATACGCTTTTGGTGTCGGACAGGAACATAGCGACGGAATAGTAAGTAAAACTTACGTCGCTATTCAGTCGCTATACTGGAATATAATATTTTACAAAACCTTAGCGACGGAAACTACAGTCGCTATTCCGTCGGTAGCCTGCAAAGTAAATTTTTCCAAGTATGTAACGACGAAAAAAGCGTCGTTGTTTCATCGCTAGCCTGTAATGTTCCAGGTTTTCTGTCGCTGTTCCGTAGCCATTCCGTCGCTAAATACAATATTGCATGTCAATATTTGTGTTTCCTGCACTCCACATCCCTGTCGACAGTTACACACATAATATATAGTCATATAAACAGTTTTCAAATACAATATCAGTATTCGTGTTTTCAGCAGTCCTTATCCCTGTCGACAGTTTTACAGTAGGACACGTATCAGTATTTATGTTTCCTGCAAATTCTCAGTTTCATGCACATGTATCCCAAATGTTTTAATACAACTTATACACACATATATCCAAAATTAGCTTCATACACACATACGAATAATATTTTAATATAAGAAATATTAATACACATATCCAAAATATTTTAATACAAGAATGTACTGGTACAGTAAATTTAGGTCGTCGGGCATGATAGAAACCTCTCGGCGGGCATGATGAAGACCTCTCGGCGAACTTAATAAAGATCCAAGCTGCAAATGTGAACGTCGACCTCTCGGCGCCATAGAAAAATCTGAAAGAAATAATAAGTGATGATGTGTTAAAAATAAAAACTACTGTCATGTCATTATTCTAATGGAACTCGTATATTAAATTAAAACGTACGTACTAGTCTGATTCATCTTTCCAAGAGTCTTCTGAATCATCACTTGATTTCGAAGTGTCTTCTTCTGCTTCTTCATTTTCACTATCACTATGATCTTCATCTTCATCTTCCAATACTTCTTCCTCAACATCTTCCAATTCTTCATCAACGTTAACCTCCATAACGTCATCTACCGCAACCTCCATATCTTCTAAATCCTCTTCCTCAACACCAGCCAAACTTATATATATTGGCATGAGTATGGACAAGATCAAAATAGTCATGATCTCATAGTGAAATAAAATCTAAATCTTAGCAATAATGGAATTGAAATATAGGCATGATTAAGACTATAGTCAAATAGTTTAGTCACGATCAAGGTCATTTAGGAACGATCAAAATTTGGATCATTTTGGCACGAAGTAAAATTATTTAGGCACGATTATAGAACCAAGATCTAGGTATGACTATGATTCTAGTGAAATAAAATCAAAATATACTAAATGATTACTAGGAGGAACTAAATGATAAATTTCGGATAAGAAAGAAGAAATGACTACCAGTTTATTGAGGAGACGACGGTAATAAGAAGTACAACACTAATCACTTGGAAAGATTAATAGTTGCATGCCAATAAAAGATATCGTCGCTATGGTATTCGAAAACTGTATGCATATCTGAAGTCATTTCACCGAGAATCCATACCTCGCCAGTGTACATTTGGCTGCAGTAAACCCTTGGTTTCATGACTCAAATATGACATTGTATCGACTATTATATTAACTCTACCAATATTTAACATACAACTCAAATGTCGGAATATGGCAACTAGGATATAGTTTTTAATCACATTCGATAACTTACACTTACTCGAAATTATCAACTTAGGGATCATGCCTCGCTAGTGCACTGTTGACTGCAGTGAACCCGCAGTCTCGATAATTCAAATAATTGACGACAGTGCGCTGCTGTCTTGCCATCGTAAGTCATCAAAATTATTTTAACTATATCTCTAAGAATTTCAAAGGAGTTTTTAGAAATTCGACTAGCAGATCACGATTGAAATTCAACATAGTCTTATACTTAATATAATTTATTATCCGCTCGTGCTTTCATACCTTATCATGAGATATCCTGTTTTTTGATTCAGTTTTAGACTCTTGTTATTTCCTTTAGAGTCTTATCGGACATTTATGCTAGTGGGCTGCAGACCACGACCCATAGTGTTCATTAATATTTATTATTCTTATTGTGGATTGAGATATAGATTTGTTTGCCATGATTTGGCAGCTTACCTTAGCCGTGACAGCGTTTACGTATTCGAGTCGGGCTGGAGTCCGCTTGATGCGTAGCTGGCTTGCTTACGAGCTTGCGTCCGAAAAGCGGGTATGGGTCGTGACAAGTTTTTTTGGTGGCCCATGCAGGTCAGAGCATATCGTATTGGTTACGTAACTGTACTGATACGAGCCTGCGAATATGACTAAACCCTTAGAAATCTCAATCCACTCCGCCTTGAAAATTCACTTAGAAATTTCTCTAACGTCCTTGAAACTTCATATTAGCTCTCGATTATTCTTCTTTGCTTTTCCGTACCATTGATTCTCGTCTCTTCCTATTCTGGGGTGACGAATGATCGTGCTAACTAGAATTTATCATAAATTCTTAAGTTATAGTGTAATATTGCTTGATTATTGAATTTTTTTTGGTTGCTTGATAGATATGAGGGTATTAGAGATACCATATTCTATAAATATCTATGGGTAGTGATATTAACAACTAGTTGGACGGTTACAAGGTTTTAGTGACATACCTTTGAGGGAGTAGAGTGACCAAAGGTGGGCAGAAGTCCTCGAGGTTCCGTAGTTACAAAATTGCTAGGAGAAGGATATAAACTATTCTGGAGAAATCAAAATTTGAGGAGGTTAAGGTAAGAGTGGACTTACCTTTGAATTTTAGAAATATTTATGAGTTAGAATTTCGAGGACGAAATTATTTTAAGGTGGGTAGAATGTAAACCCCCAGACCTAAATTTAGGATATTTTTAAAAATCTCTTCTTAAAAAAAAGGTCAATGCCATTGTTAGTTACTTGGGAGGATTTCTCAAATAAATAAATATCCTTGGGAAAATATGTGAATAAATCAGAATGTTTATTTAAATTTTGATGTTGGATATATCTAGAGAAAAAAGTAAAGTGGACTTTTAAAGATAGGAATGATATTTTTACATTACTAAAGCTATGGATATAAAAGTATATTAGTTATTTGAAGCCTTCACAATTGGTTTAGGCCTCCAATTCATAACCACGTGAATGGTGGATGTGAGAGCACTTGCATTAATGATTGTAATCCAACTTTTGGAATTTGTTTGTATATAAACCTATCATATCATATGAAAGATTTTCCTATAAAGTATATAACATAATTTGATAAAACCTATGCTTATCCAACTCCATAATAAGCTTATCTCAAACCAAGTGGTAACCGACTACAACATTTCGATCTCTATCCGTTTACACATATATATAATATATAGTACAACTAACTCCCTCAAACTCTAATCACCTATCTTCCCTCCTACGCGAGCACAATCCACCTTGTGTGCTCGCTACCTTCAACCAAATCCATCCGCCAATAAACCGTACAACCTTGTCTCGACGGGGCCAACCCACACTGTCGATATTGCTTATCGGAACAAGTCGATGAGGCCAATCCTCCATCAGCATCGTCCTGTTGTTGTTCGTTGTCCCGACGAGATCATCCGTCGACGGGCCATGAAATCCACTGCCCAGCTTCGACGCAGCAGTCGTATGAATCCTCCGTGCACCATGTTTGCTCGGCAGATGCGCCAACCGTACGAGAACTCCACCGGACGGTTGTGTGAACTCTAACTGCGCAACCGGTTCACCGCCTCGTCTCACCCCAAGTCTCCGGGCCGAGCACTAGCCGTCAGAGCCTCGCCAACTTGAGCCCTCCGAGCTGCCGTGTCCTCTGACTCGACCGTGCATGTCCTCCTTACAAATGCCGAAGACTCGAGTATCCCCTGGTATGGTTTCTGCCATTTAAATAGATGCTAGAAAGAAGAGAACATTGTTCTCTACAGGACTATTTAGATGTAATGATAGAACGGAGCCTTCAATTATACTATTATATATTAGAATTATAGGGACACCCCAGAAAGAAATCTAGCATTCTCTCTCTTAACCAAGTGGAACATATTAGTAAAATTTCGTTGCTGTTAGTGGAAGAATTAAGAATAAATAGAACATAGTCTTATACTTGATGTAATTTAGCACATAAGACCTTCTACTCTTCGAATATTACAACTAAACCCTTCCAACTTTTGTTATTTTACAATTAAACAACTATATCTTTTAGATCCAAATCAAATAACCAATTAGAAAAATCCACCTTAGTAATATTTCATATATTTACCATTCTTTACCTGAATAAGTTAAAGGTCTTAGAAATAAAAAAATAGATAATTTATAACTTGTAATAGTTAAATAAATAATAGAAATAAATTTGATGATAGAGATTGTAACTCCACTTCTCCATTTATTTTTGAGAATTTAAAGTTTCTAATAATCATCACAAGTTTTGAATTGAGTATTTTTAATCTTAGTAAATATTTTGAATAATGATAATTGGATATTTTGGAGGAAAATTATTGAGGAGCAGGAATTTAAAAAGTTGTTGTAACAAACTTGGGGTCCACTCATCCTAACTAATTAAATTTCCTTTGCAACTGATTACTTTATACTTTCTGTAAATTATGAAAAGGGGGAGGGCTAAATTGGTTATATGCCATTCATGGGGAGGGGGGGGGGGGGGGGGGGTCTAATTGCAATTTTGCTTTTTATTATTTATCCGGATGGAGAGAGAGAAACACATTAGCTGATCTCTTAAACTCCATTTCCTCTTTCCAAATTTTCTCTCGGCCCAAATTTTGGCGGAGCAGTAGCCTAGGCGGAACTCCGGCAACGACGGCGGCTGGCGATCGCAATGGCGAGGCGGTTACTTTCCGACACCATGTGCTGCTTCCTAGAGGCGGATACGCATCTTCTCCGGCAACTCCACTCCGGCGAATCCTCAGGCGGTGCACGATCAAGGTGTAGTCCTTTTCGGCAGGCGACGATACCCGGCGATCACCGTCCCTTCCATGATAGCAACTAGGCGGATTCGTGAGGCGAGCTCGGCGATTGATTCTCTTCCTCCGGCGAATCGATGGTGACGAAGAAGACTGGTGAGTGTAGGCGAGTTTCAATTCATTGCTTGAACGAGTTTCTAAGGGTTTTTTGAAAGATTTTGATGTTCGATTTATATTTCCTCTGACCAAGGTTGATCCTCTCGGTCAGAACTTGGATGAGCATTCGTCGATCCTTGTGTTTTGCTCGAGCACGTTCAGATCGAACAATCTGGTGAGTGTCAATTTTCTTTGATTAACTCGATTTGGATGTTCTGTGTGTGCAAATGATTTTAGTGTGTGTGTTCTCTGTTCTTGAAAATAGAATAATCGAGATTGGATCGATGGGGTTTGGTTGATCGGTGGTTATCACGATCGGGCTCAATTTGATGTGAGTGATTAATTCTTGCTGTTCTTGATTGTTTGCTATTTTTCCTAAGTAAAGGAAATTCAAATTTGACTAACAAACCTATTCTCTTGTGATGCTCGGGACCTGTTAGATGTATTGCCATAACAGAGCTTGATATTCAATTTGGACTCATGAGGGTGTGTCTGACTCCTTAGATTGGTCTTTTCCTTCGGGATCGATTTCCTTTACTCAGGTATGGCTCTCCTTTTTTCAAGTTGCTGGTTGTGTTGAATATAGAACTAATGGGAATGTCGGCCAGGGATGGTGTCAAATACGGGATAGAGGATCCGTTCGTGTCCAACAATCACTAGGTCTCCGTTCGTTGTGTGTCAGTATAAGAATTGATCTGGAGCTTTGGGTTTGGAGTTTGAATGCAGAACATGGATAGCTATTGAAGACTTTGTGTAGCCATTGCAGTCAATTGAATTTAGTCTATTTGTATAATTAATTTAAATTGAGATTAGTATTAGATTAGTAGTTTTAATTGTATGGGCTTAACTGAAAATAGTTATAGGTTGTCTGAATCTTGCTTGGTGTTTTGCATAGTAGAACCAATGATAGGATTATGTCTCAAATTGCTGTGGTTTGGTTTATGCAGATGGGTTATGAGGAATTGAAGGTGATTCCTGTAACAATAGGTGTAATGAGGGCTTTGTGGCTTTACAAGCCTGTGGGATCGATTGGAATCGAGTCTCTTCAATTGGTATAACTGATGCTAGCTTGTGAAGCCTTTTGAACAAGCAGACTCGCGGGCTGTGAGTGTATGAGAGGTTGTGCATAATTTCATATTTTTGAATGGCATATTTTCTGGAAATTAAGTTGGTGGTTGGCAATCAAGTATCTGAACTTGGATTTGGAAATAAAGGATTCTATACATTCTTTATCTGTGAGTTTTGATTTTTGCTCAATTATGGGTTAAATGGTTAGTTTCCTGGGACAGTATGGTAGGAGCCTGGCATGGACTGGGCATATGGATGGGTTGTCTACTTGATAGATTTAGTACACTAGCAGGTACCAGCAATGGTGATTTGGGCTGCTTATAAGAGAAGTCAGGACTGGTTAAACATATCTTTATGAATATTTGAATTGATAACATAAGGATTAATTAGGCTTTTACTGCTAGACTTTAATCATGAGGTTAGCGTAATATTATCTAATATCGTATTTTACTAAAAAGGTGTAATTGTATTCTAGAGAAGAAATTCTTTAACTCCAAAAGAAAACTATTTCTCTTTATAAATATTGGTTAGCATTCTTTAGAGTTCTAACATAATTTGGCTATAATACGCTGGAAGTTAACATCTTAGTGTACAAAGGTATATTTAGAAATAATATAAAATTAGAGAGTAGATAGCAAGATGATATTGTTTGGAAAGTAACCAACTTATGTCATTAATCAGGAGGGCTCAGAGACTTCAATCTTCCTACCCTTGATCACCCGGAGCAAGGAAAGTACTTTTCTACGGTTTTGTACGTTTACATTCTTGTACTCTTTCTTGTGACACGTCATGGCACGATATCATGTACTTCTGTACTCTTGTTCTTGTACTTATTAGTATCGGGTGGGGAAATACACTAGCCATGTGACCAATCCTGGTTACTATACTCATGTGCCTAGCTTAGGCCTCGCATCGTGCACGCGAGCCCGAAGTCGTACCATATTCATGTACTCCTGTGCATGCTCTTGTACTCACCCCAACCGGTCACATGGACTAGATGTATTTCGATATTGTGCACTTATCATGTCTGGTACTACAGGATTATAGTTTCATTCCTGTACATTACATTTCCTGTACATTATATATTCCTGTACTTTACATTCATGTATTATAGTTTCTGTACTTATTTTCTGTACTACTTTTCTGTACTTTCATGTTCATTCCCGTATTTCATTTCATGTACTCCTGTACTCAGTTCATATCATGTTCTTATTTTATTACCTAGAACTGTACTTTGCTCCGCTCCTGACTGGATATGTTGCAGGTATACTTGCAGGATATCATTCTACTTTATGGACTAGATCCCGGGATATTAGCTAAGCAGGATAAGACTTAGCTTGAGGCTTCAGGTTGTAGGTCCTAAAAACTCAAGTTGCATCAATCAACAAAGTCAAATAATCAAGATATACATCATTTTGATGAGTTGCGCAGACAACAGATTGTGCAGCAATCAAATTGCGCATGTTGGTTTGCGCACGTTCTCAACTGCGCAGGCTGACGTGGCAGAAGTCATCATTACCTTAATCAAATCAAATCTTTCTGACAACTGACAGCACAGAGAACAAGGAGACTGTTCGTTTATTGTGCCGCACAGTGCTCGAGGGCGGCTGACAGCTGGCAGCACAAACTATTCCTGCGCAGTCTGAGTCTGCGCAAACCATTCCTGCGCAGTCTGAGTCTGCGCAAACCAAAGTCTGTGCAGTTCAGATTGCGCATTCTACCAACATAACTGATAAAGTACATGTGGCATTCATGCCATCAATTGCTCATTACGTGGCAACTGTCTATGCACGATCATGCGCATTTCAATCAAATGATGCCATGTGTCCCAGATAGTTGGCCCACGATCCAGCAACTGCCTGCGCAGTCCAATACTGCGCAAACCAATTGCTGCGCAAATCATCTTGCGCAGTCCAGAATAACTGAAAGTTAGTTATTTCTAAAACTCTATAAATAGAGTTTCAAGTCTTCATTTCAAGAAGGATCAAGGGTTCAGAGATCAGAGATCATAAATCAGAGAGTCCAGGAGTTCTTGCCCAAGTGCTGCTGCATTCTTCCGAGGCTTTTGCCTTCAACTTCCAAGGCTTTTGCCTTCAGTTTCCAGAGTTGTCCTCAACTTCAGAGGCTTCGTCTTCAAAGTTCACATCGTCCAAGGGATAAAGCAATCGTCATCTAGATTGGATTTCTATAGTTGTAATTTTTTCAGAATTCTTGTAATCTTTATTACACAGTTTGTATCAATAAAGTTTTATACTTTTGTTTTTGCAAACAAAATGGCGACTCTGCTGGGGACAGCTTTCTCCTCCGACGAGGAAGTAGCAACTCAATGTGATGTAGCGTCTATCGGGAAGACGCAGAAGATGCTGGTTGTTAAAGTCAACCAGACAGCCTACGAGGCGATGCTCAACTCCAAGACCACTCCCCGTACTGCAGCCACTTCTGCCAAGAGCAAAGTGCGCTCAGTATGGGTCTCCAAGACTGCTGCACAATCCGGCAGTTTTGCCACCAAGGATACTGCACACTCTGTTGCACAATCTGCTAGCCAGACTGCTGCACAATCTGCTGTGTCAACTGTTGCACAATCTGCTAGCCAAGCTGTTGCACAATCTGCTGTGCCAACTCTTGCACTGTCTGTCTCAACAACTGCTGCACAAACTATTTCAGACACTGCTGTATAATCTGTTGCAACTGTTGCACAGGCTACTTCATATGCTGCCTTGTCAAAACACAAGACTCCTATGACTCTGGCGCGGTTGGCAGTAGCTTTTCCTGCGCAAACCAACACTCCAACAACCAAAATGCATCCCAAGCACTCCAAAGCAAGGACTCCTAATGCGCAAACCACAGCTTCTGTGGTCAGAACCAGTGCACTTTCTGCCAAAGCTTCTAATACACAAGTGGCCAGTGCGCTATCTATCCATGCGCAAATCAAGCATGCGCAATCCAAGAGTAACAGCCCTTTGGTTAAACTCTCCTCTTCTCATAACAAAGGAAAAACCTCTGTTCCTCCCCTTAAACACTCTGCTGTTCCAGCACAATCTACTGGGGGTAGTCCTTTGGCTATTCCTCTTCCTCCTCAAAATAAAAGAAAAGGCCCGTTGGTCTTTTCTCAGACTTCCTTATCTCATGACTTGGAAGACAACAGAGGAAAACGCTCTTTAGCTAACCCTTCTTCTCAAAATAAAGGAAAAGGCCCTTTGGTCTTTTCTCAGTCTTCCTCGGTCTTTACCGAAGAAGATCAAATTGAACGTGTTTCGGCACCTGTCAGTACAAGAATTCTTACAAATAAGGATTCTTCTTTCCTTCATGACAAGGGAACTTGTACTGATCAAAGAGGTATTCTGCCTACCCCAGTAGCAGAATTCCAAGACCTTCCAACTTTCAAAATATCCCGTTCCAAACAAGGAAAACTGTTGGTGTCTCAAACAGAAACCCCTGGGGGTGAATTTGCAGACCTAAGAACATATCTTAACAGGCCAACTTCGGCAAAACGTAAGCAACCTATGCCGAAGGTCAAGCCTCAAAGACAAACCTCCAGGAACAAAAATCCTGATACCTATGCCAATGAGGTGAGCACTTCCTTGTACACACAGGGGACAAAACTTTGAAGAATCGGAACCATGTTCCGAATGTTGTTAAAGAACATATTTCTCGAACCTTTCCTCGTCCTGGCATGGTTTCTGATCTCCGAGAACATCTCAGGCAAAAATGGGATAATGTCTCAACTCCTTCAGTTCAATCATCTGATCATCATTGCAATCATAAAGTCATCATCCAATGTTGCTGTCAAACAACAAAACGATCTGTCTTTGATCGTTTGACTTTTGCTAAAACAGAACCGATGTCAGAAGATGAAGAAGTGTTGTACGCTTCTGTTAACATGACTTCTCGAGACACTGGGGGTAGAAGGTGCTCGAAGCACGGTAAACCTCGCAAACCAAGTCAACGGTATCTGGATCTACTTCAAGAATCTTCTGAGGGAGTATTCCAACATACCCGTTCCCGAAGCCGAGATACAATCGGTCAAAGGAATCTTCCTCAAGATCCTTCTGGTCATTTCTCTCTTTCTCAGTCAGGAGATGACTCTTTCTCCGACTATGATGCATACAGCGAAAGTTCTGAACAGACAGTGTCTTCCACTGTACCAAGAGAAGTGACAGCTTATGTTGTCACTGATGATCAAGATGCTTCAACGTCTGCAAATCAAGAACAGCGAATCGCTGCACTTGAAGATAAGCTAAAGACCATGGCTGAAATGGTCGCTAGTATACATTCTATCATTGTGGCTCAACATGCCACACCACCAACTATACCTACCGCAAGTTCGGAGATCATAGCATCTTCAGTACCTGTCAATGCTGGATTGGGGGTAATGCCTTCTCAAATGCCTCCTTTACAAGTACAAGTTCAAACTACACCTAGTCAGTCAGCTGGGGGTAGTGCTTACAATGCTGTTCCTCCTCTTACTACTCTGACTTCGTCGGCTCCTTCTTCATCATCTGAAGACACCAATGAAGCTGTCAAACTCTTGCGAACTCAGTTCGAAGCCTTCAAAGAGAAGGACAATTTGCAAAGGTTGGGAATCAAGCAGCCATACCCAGTTGAATGGAAGGAAGTTCCATTTCCTCCTAAATACAAGATTCCAATAATCTCTCTTTTCGACGGCAGTACCTCACCAAGCCAGTTCATCAATCACTTCGAGGTAATGACTGTTCAACTCCAACCAAATGACGCTCTTCTTACCAGGGTGTTCGTCGGTTGTTTAGCCGGCGTAGCATACGACTGGTACAGAAGTCTGCCCGATGGTTGTATTACTTCTTTTTCAGGACTTAAGCAGATCTTTCTGGAAAGATTCTATGAGTGATTCAATGACATGACTATGTCTGCCCTCAATAAAATCAAACAGAAACATAATGAAACTGTTGAGAGTTTCATCGAACGTTTCCGTCGAGAAGCCTTGAAGATGCCTCTAGGGACTCCTGCTGCTGTTACCATAGACACTTGCAAGGCAAATCTCTTGCCTATCATCAGTATGTGGACAGGCTCAACTCAGTTCCAAGACTGGCCATCCTTTATCGTCAACGCCAAAGCAGCTGAAGTAAGTGCTGAAAAGTTCAAACAGCTGGGGGTACAGATGTCTAACCCAGATCGGGACGAACATCAATCATCAGGTGGCGGTAATCGTCAGAACAACCGCAAGAACAAGGAAACTCTGAACATTAACCTGAAAAGCAAAGAGTCCTTGGCTGTCAATGTAGCTCCGCCTACATCTACTTCTACTCCTGCTGCAACTCAACCGAGGGAACCTCGCCCTAAGGTAGAGTATTCGTTTGATGAAAATGACACAGCAAGCATCTTCGATTGCTTACTCAAAAGCAATAAGATCCAGCTTCCAGACCCAAAGAAACCTGATGAAGTCGGTAAGACCGATCATCCTAAGTATTGTGTCTACCACCGATTCATTGGACATCCTACTCGAGCATGTTATGTGCTCAAGGGTAAGATTCAAGAGCTTGTCAATGCAGGAGTTGTTACTCTGCAGCAAGATGAGAAGACTGTCACTGCCAATATGGTTTCAGTCCAGTTCGGTAACTTTCCTCCGCAGATGATACAGCATGGTGTCATTCCTATTCCGAAGGCTACTCTCGAGATTGAAAATCTTCCTTCTCCACCAAACGAAGGTCTCGTTCCTTTGTCTCTTGACAATGGCGAGGTTATGTGGATCCATTCCGATCTTACTTCAGAGTTCGAGGATTCTTCTTCTTCCAAGAAGAAAGGTTGCTCCAAAAATAAGACCAAGATCTGCAACATGGTGTCTTTTGACCCCATAGTTGATGAAAAAATTCTGTTGGGCACCAGATCAGGGAAAACTTATCTGAAAGATTACTCTGAATTTCAAGAGAATCCTGCCTCTTCTTCTGAACCTGTCCCAGCACAACCTGCTGCTATTGAAGAAATTCCTTCAGCATCTTCACCAGTTGTGGTTCCTATTCCTCCCAAACCAGTGGCTGCTGATAAAGGCAAACAACAAGTCCGCTTTGATAAACCCTTGAAGAAATCATCCCCTACAGGGCTTGAGAAGCCTTACAACTTTGATATATTGGCTCAACTAGCTAATACCCCAGCAAGGCTATCTATCTTTGAGCTCTTGCGTCTTTCCAGAGAGACGCGAGAAACTTTAAGTGAAGCTCTTATGCAAGCTGAGACTTGTTTAGCCTTTCTCAAGAAGCCGGAAGCAGAACCAGTCTCTTGTCTCCATTGTCATAGTGTTCTGGAGTTGATTCTGAACATTACTTTCACACAAGATGACATGCTGATGGAGGACAATAGGCATGATCGTCCTCTCTACTATACAGGATATGTTGATTCGATGAAAGTCGATCGTATCCTGATAGATCCAGGATCTGCTCTCAGCATCATGCCGAAAACAATGCTCGATGCTCTGAAAATTCCTGTACATAGTCTCTCCACCACAATCACCACCATCCTTGGATTCAATCAGGGAAGGAGTGAACCTTTGGACAAGATTCGCTTAAAACTCCAAATAGGCAATCTTCGCACAAAAGTTACCTTCTATATCATTGACAATCATGGTTGTTCTTATAATGCTCTATTGGGGAGACCATTCTTACATGAGCATAATATTGTTCCATCAACCCTTCATCAATGTTTCAAATATATTGATGATAAGGGAGAGGTCCATAAGGAAGTTGCGGATCTTTATCCCTTCAAAGGCGTTGAAGCATACTGCAACGACGCTCGAATGTACAAGGATGAATTCATGAAGATTGTGTTAGCCTTAGACACTGAAGAAGAACAAGAAACAATGCCCAAAGACACTCTTATCATACCTGTCAAAGGGCGAGTTTCACATCCTCAGTCTTCTAAACCATTGGCTATTCACTTGCCAATTCAAAAGAAATCAGTTGATGCTGATCAAGATCAAAGGGAGCTCACCTCTTCTGAGCCACTTGTTATCGACCTACGTCGTAACAAGGACAAAAAGCAGCTCACTCCTTCTGAGCCACTTGTTGTTGATCTCACTCGCAACAAGGAAAAAAGAGAGCTCACCTCCTCTGAGCCACTTGTTATCGACCTCCGTCGTAACAAGCCTCCCCCACGTTCTTCTTCTCCCCCTCTTGTAATTAATCTGACCAAGCCTGCTAAGGCTAAAGGTCCTGTTGTAAATACTGATGTACAAATCAATGAAAAAGCACCTACTTTCCAGTATACTGATGTTATTTATTATACTAAATGCTATTTGGATATGTTAGATAGCTTCCAATCAATTACAATGGGAGTTATACAATCTCTTCAGACAGAAGTCTCACTTGAAGATCCAAATGATTCTTACCGTATTCACCCTTCTCTAAAGAAAGGTGAAAGTCCAATACTTTTTAGTAAAGAACCAGAAAAACAATTCAGCTATACGGATGATAGCAAACTTAACGATACGGGACGTCTCCAGTTCCATCATTATAGTCAACAATCAAAAGACATCATCCGGAAAATGGGCTATGACTTCAAAAGTGGCCTCAATTACGGTAAAGGTAGACGAACTCCTATCCGTACGACTGTTCCGAAAGGAAAGTCGAAAATGTACTACAGCAGGACTAAGAAAGGTCTCGGATATACTTCTCCTCCACTGTTATCCCCAGCAGTCTCTGACTCAGACAGTGAAGAACGCTCTAATTCATCTGATTCTAGATCTTGGGATTCTGATACTAGCATTGGTGAAGTTCACAGGCTGATCGTATCATCTAACATGGTCTCCGCTGAACTACCAGAAGGCTATGATAAAGATGTTGAAGAAAATCCTGAAACAGATCCTTGGGCTCAACATATGGATAACCAATGGGTACTTCGCTTTGAACAACGTGAACCTCCTACTGAAGATCAATTAGTTCAAGTTGATGTAGGGGAAAGCGAGTCGCCTCGTCCAATCTTCATCAGCAAGAATCTTCCAGAAGCAGACAAACAAGAGTTGATTCTTCTTATTAAAGAATACATCGACGTCTTTGCCTGGAGTTATGAAGACATACCAAGTTTAGATCCCAAGATTGCTACACACAAACTGAATATTTTGCCTAATGTAAAACTAGTTAAGCAGCAACAACGGCATTTTAAACCAGAAATGATGGATGCAATCGATGATGAAGTCAAGAAGCTCATTGCTTGTGGTTTTATTCGAGAAGAGCAGCATCCTGACTGGGTGGCCAACGTCGTTCCAGTTCTAAAAAAAACCGGCAAAGTTCGAGTCTGCATCGACTTCCGGGATCTTAATGAAGCATGTCCAAAAGATAAATTTCCTCTCCCTATCACGGATGTCATGATTGACAATACCTGTGGGTTCGAGCGAATATCTTTCATGGATGGATTCTCTGGGTATAATCAGATCAAGATGAATCCTGAAGATAAAAAGCATACCTCTTTTCGTACTCCTCCTGGTGTCTATTGCTATACAGTGATGCCATTTGGTCTCAAGAACGCTGGTGCAATCTACCAACGGGCTATGAGTACCATTTTCAGAGAACATTTTCGTAAAACAGTCGAATGCTACGTTGATGATATCGCCGTCAAAAGTCGTCTAAAAGAAGATCATATCCAAGATTTGAGAACAATCTTCAATCTCATGCGTCAACATCAGCTCAAGATGAATCCCACCAAGTCATTCTTGGGTGTCTCTAGTGGCAAATTTCTTGGCTTCGTCATTACCTCTAAGGGTATACACGTAGATCCCGAGAAGATCAAAGCCATCCAAGAGATGCGTCCTCCACGCAACCTAAAAGAGCTACGAGGATTCCAAGGCCGACTTGCGTACATCAGGCGATTCATTTCGAACTTGTCTGGACGCTGCAGACCATTCACTCAACTAATGAAGAAGGGTGTATCTTTTGTTTGGACTGAAGAGTGTCAACAAGCATTCGACGATATCAAACGATATCTTATGAATCCACCAGTCTTGGTGCCACCTATCTCTGGTATTCCATTCTTGATGTATGTCCGTGCTATGGACCATTCATTGGGTGCTTTACTTGCCCAAAAGAACAAAGAAGGCCATGAACAGGCTATCTATTATCTTAGCCGAACTATGATTGGTGCTGAACACCGTTATAGTCCGGTCGAAAAGGAATGCCTGGCTCTCATGTTTGCTGTGCAGAAAATGAGACATTACATCATTGGCCAAACTATTCATGTCATATTCCGAGTTAATCTTCTTCGAGTACTCATGAAGAAGCCTAGCACACTTAATTCTCGGTTGGCTACATGGGCAATCCTGCTAGCTCAATATGACATGGTGTATGTTCCACAAAAGTCTGTCAAAGGTCAAGCGCTGGCGGACTTCCTAGCAGCTCATCCTGTGCCTGAGACATCTAAACTCTATGACGAAATTCCAGACGATACATTGGAAGCCAACATGATCTCTGAAGAATTTCCAACATGGCATTTATTCTTTGATGGTGCATCGAAAATTGGACCAAATGGTGCTATTGTAGCAGGAGTTGGAGTGGTCCTCGTTTCTCCAGACGGATCAACTATCCAAAGAGCCTACTCTTTAGATGAACCTTGCTCTAACAATGTAGCGGAGTACAATGCTCTACTCATCGGCCTTCAGTTAGCTAAACAACTGAATGTTGAATATCTCGAAGTCTACGGTGATTCTAAGCTGGTTGTTAATCAGGTTAGAGGAACCTATGAAGTACGTCATCAAGACCTGGTGCCTTATCATGAAGCAGCAATCAATATAGCTATATCATTCAAAGCTTTCTTCATCGATTATGTTCGGCGAGCTTGCAATACCGAAGTAGATGCTTTAGCCAATCTTGCAGCTGTCTTAGCCATCCCTATCAAAAGACAGCAGGTGGTGGTTATCTCCAACCGAGAACTGTTCTGTATTGAAAACAATCGTAATATTGAATTCAGCAACTTTGCTGAAGTCAATGTTATCGATGAAGACTGGAGAACTCCTTTTATTGACTTCGTAGTTCATGACATACTCCCTGAAGATCCTAAGGAGTCTACGAGTGTTCGTCGACGATCTCTCCGATTCTATTACAATCAAACTACTAAGACCCTCTATCGACGAACTTATGACGGTCTTCTCCTATGCTGT
Source organism: Iris pallida (assembly GCA_029216955.1). Taxonomy (NCBI): domain Eukaryota; kingdom Viridiplantae; phylum Streptophyta; class Magnoliopsida; order Asparagales; family Iridaceae; genus Iris; species Iris pallida. The sequence continues at coordinate 39,003 of JANAVB010044214.1, read as the reverse complement.
CTCGCTGGTGATGAAGCCAAACAAGTTTTACGTGAAGCTCACGACGGTGTTTGTGGAGCACATCAACCTGGTCCTAAATTACAGGATCGCATTAGACGTATGGGTTACTACTGGCCCTCTATGGTATCTGATGCCATTGAATATGTAAGGAAATGTCGTGCTTGTCAAATCCATACAGACTTCATTCATCAACCATCGGAATTCCTTCATCCGACTGCTTCTTCCTGGCCTTTCGAAGCTTGGGGTATGGATGTCATAGGTCCCATTAATCCTCCTTCTTCTAGAGGACATCGGTTCATATTGGCAATAACCGACTATTTCTCCAAATGGGCCGAAGCTATACCTCTGGCTGAAGTCAAGACTAGCAGTGTCATCAACTTCGTTAAACACCACGTCATCTATAGATTTGGTGTACCTCGAAGAATCATCCATGACAATGGACCTTAATTTATTAGTCAGAAATTCACCAGATTCTGTGATGATAACCGGATTGACAACGTTGCCTCGACAGCATACAATCCTGCTGCTAATGGTTTAGCTGAAGCCTTTAACAAAACCATCATTAAACTCCTTAAGAAGTTTGTATCCACTAACAAACGGAATTGGAGCGAGAAACTTGGCGAATGTCTTTGGGCCTACCGAACTACGGTCCGCAATCCCACAGGCTTTACACCTTTCTCTTTGGTGTATGGCTGTGAAGCTGTCCTTCCTTTGGAATTGCAAATTCCTTCTTTAAGGATTGCCATTGCTAACGAGCTTACTACAGAAAACAACGATCTTCTTTGACTTCAAGAGTTAGAAGCACTTGATGAGAAGCGATTAATGGCTCAACAGCATATTGAGTTATATCAAGCCCGCATTTCGAAGACGTTCAACCGTAAAGTGAAGGTCAGAGCCTTTCAGCAAGGAGAACTTGTTCTAACGGTCAGACGTCCTATGACTATGACTCATATGAGCAAAGGAAAATTCGATGCGAAGTGGGAAGGTCCCTACATTGTAAGCAAAGTCTTCTCAAATGTAGCTTATCAACTTTCGGAGCTTGATCGTCGAGTTGCTATGATGCCTATCAATGGCAAATTCTTAAAAAAGTATTATATATAAATGTAAATGCTTGTAAATCATCAGACAGAATCAAGTTCATAAATAAAATTCAAATTTTATTTCATTATATGATAGTACATAATATTAAAGGTCACTATCATCTTTTTCTACATTGGGACGAGGGCCACTGCCGTCCTTCTCGAAAATACGATCAGCAAAAGAGCCGAGAACCTCCTTGCTGGAACCCACGAGGAACTTGCAAGCGGCCATCCTCATGGCTTCTTCTTCTTCAGTCCTTCCTGGTTCAAGCAGAAAGTCCAGGATGTCTCTCGGTGGCTGCGGTGTAGACGAACCTTCGCCTGCTTCTGCCTCCTTTGGCTGAACTGGATCGGCATGACGTTCTTCAGTGCCCTTCTGAACTTTCGGGGCAATCTCAGCCTTCTTAGATGCTTCTCCAGAAGACATTTTTATGTTGAAAGAGTAGAAGTATTCGTTCCTGTCAGATTTCTGCTATATTTATAGGCAGAAGTTCCTCAACTAATGAAGCAATACATTCATCCGACGGTTCGTCCGTTCATTAATGCCCGACGGTTCATCCGTTCATTTATCATATTCATCCGACGGTTCGTCCGTTCATTAATGCCTGACGGTTCATCCGTTCATTTATTACATTCATCCGACGGTTCATCCGTTCATCCGTTCATCACTTGACGGTTCACCCGTTCATTCACCATCATTTGACGGTTCATCCGTTCATTCATCATTACTTGACGGTCTTCCCGTTCATTTATCTCACATACATTGACGATTCATCATCGTTCATTATCTACATCAGCAACTTGTCGTTTTTGATTAAGTTGTCAAATTGAAATAATAGTATTCAATATATTCTGTCACGTCCATATTACCTCTGAGCAGATATAATAAATATAATCATTTTCTACAAGAAATATATCATGTCTTGCACCTCTGAATATATTTTTATCTCTATTATTTATATCTAAATAAGATATGCAATAAATAATGGCGCCACAACAAAATGTCTTTTATTTTTCAAAATATGAGGAATTACAGAAATGCATCTACGGCAATAAACATAAAAATACAAAAAGTTCTATTAAGAAGGAGGGATAATCAGATTGTCAATTTGCTGCTTCAGTGTCTGCAGCTCTTCTTCATGAGTTGATGCTACTATCCTTCTTGCTTCTTCCATCCCGCTTTCTTCATCAAAAACGGGCATGTCCACTGTCCGGCGGGTGATCTCCGCTCCATGAGTCGCCTCATATTCATTCTTCTCCTGAATCAAGGCGTTGAATTGTTCAATCATAAGTTGGTGACTGGCAGTTTCCTCTTCAAATTCTTGTTGGAGGCGAGTAATTTCTGCTTTCAACTCAGCAAGTCTTTGCCCTTTTCTTTCAGCCATCGAAGTAACTGATTCTATCTTAGAGTTGTATTCAGCTGATTTTGCAGAATAAGCCTCCAAAAGATTTTGAAGGTTTACCCTTTCTATATCAGCAGTTTGAGCCAGTCGTTCGAATTCAGCTTGCACTAAAGAGTCTATCTCCTTCTTCTTGAGCTCCTTATATCTCTTTATAGAGGCTTCTAATTCACTCAATATGTGTTCAAGGAGAGTGGCCTGAGCCTCGTCTCCTTGCTCCCTTATGGCTCTTATTAAGAAAGAAGTTGGCTTCCTAACCATAATAAAATCAGCTCCTTCTTTCTCTATCATTTTATGAACAAGAGATCCCAGCGACTCGAAGAAGCATCTGGTAAATGACTGGACAACTTGTTGATTGATGGCCAGAGTTCCAGGAGTTGCAGCTACTCCTGTTGAGGATGAGGCAGCAGGTTGCTCGATCCTTTGTGGCTGGATAATAGGCTCTTTGAACAAAGGAGCCAGAGTAGAGCTAGTCGCTCCTCCTGTTTGTTCCTCTACAAAAGTAAAATTGTTATTTTACTAATTGTTTGTCAATGAACAAGAAGATCAAATAAGAACAGTTTTACCTTGGTTCAATCTAGCAACAAGTGTATCCCCTGCTGGAATGGACTCCCGTTGAACAGAAGTAGCTTCAGCTGCGACAGCTTGACTGCTGCCTGCTTCAGAACCGCATGATAGATGATGACTACTACTAACGACCACCGTTGGTATGGGCACCATAGCCAGGTCTGTCGGAGGTGTTGGCAGAGTCTCAAGATCTGCAAGAATTACAAATGAAGATATTAGCTATCAATTTAGTTTAAAAGAGAAGATTGCTAAATCTCGTTTTATACCTTGAGGGTCGGTGACAGGAGTTTCTTTCAGAGCACCTTCATCGGCTGCTTCTTTAGGAGATATTTCTTCATCAAGGTTTAAAGTATCAATAGCTTTTTCTGCAGACGCCTCCACTTCAATATCCTTTTTAGGATTTGAAGTATCATCGGCTGTATCAAGAGATATATGTTCTTCATTATCCCTTTCGGGATCTTGTATATATTCATTAACATTTTCGGATGAAGAATTCTCCTTGTCTTCTTCCTCTTCTTCTTCTTCTGCATTCCTGCTGTCAGTTGCAGTTGTTTTTCATAAATAAATTCACTTTATTTATTTTGTATCTGAGAAAATTACAACTGTAGGAATCTAATCTAGAAGACGATTACTTTATCCCTTGGACGATGCGATGAAGAAAACTCGAACTTTGAAGAACTTGGACAGCAACTGGACAATCTCTCTGTTCTCTCTGAAATTGACTGTGTGTCTGATGAAGATGAAGAAACTCTCTTTTATAGAGTTCTGGATAACTGTTCTGAAGCATACGCTCAGTCAGTTACTTGACGTGTGCATAACTGCAGGGACGCGTGGCGAATTCAGGTGAAGACACGTTGGAGTGCGGTTGAGAGTAGTGGAATATATCTAGGAGAGATTGGTGGCATGGATGCCACGTTGCATAACTTCTGAATAACTGAGTAACTGAGTACAGGACACGTGAGAACGTGTGTTGACTGTACGTTGAAAATCATCCTGGATGCCTTTGCTGTGATACGCTTGTCTTTGAAGAGGAGTCATACGCTAGCTTTTGAAGGCACATGTCGTGCATACGCTGACTTGGACAGCATAGAGCCATAGAAGGCTGATACGCTTACTTTATTGATAAGGAGTCGTATGGGATCCATACGCTCACTCGGCTGGGAAGGAATCGTATGGAGTCCATACGCTCACTTGGTTGGGAAGGAGTCGTATGAGGTCCATACGCTCACTTGGTTGGGAAGGAGTCGTATGAGATCCATACGCTCACTTGGTTAGGAAGGAGTCGTATGAGGTTCATATGCTCACTTGGTTGGGAAGGAGTCGTATGAGGTCCATACGCTCACTTGGTTAGGAAGGAGTCGACACGTGGCTGTTCTCAATCTTCTCAAACACGCCATATCTTCAAATACTGACAAATATTTATTGAGCATCGTGCTGCAGATATGATGGCTGACAGACTGTCAGAAATGACAGTAATGATGGCTCTTTATTTATGATGGCTGCTGAGCTGTCCTCGTAAGAGACAAAATCTTTTTTCGAAAACCTATACGACGACTAATCTTCATAGGACAGCTGTCTTTGCACGAAAGACGAAGTGTCAGATTCATCTTTTATTAAATACATGCTGTACTGTCATCTCAGGAAATAATAAAATATTCACTGAGCGTACGGCCTTTAGATGAGCGTATGGCCTTGGCTGAGCGTATGGCCTTGAGCGTATGACTTTGGCTGAGCGTATTATGTCAGCGTGTCATAATTTTCACACCCTACAAGACCTCCTTCAAAGTTTTCGAACTTTATGAATTTCAAAAGTTCGAAATTACTTTGAATTTAAAGTGGGAACAAGTCCTGATACGCTGGCATGAGTTTGTTATCTTCCTCAATATCAGTGCCAATCTTTAGGGATTTTGTTTAAAGAATATCCGCCGTTTGAACTTCTTCTTTTCTTCTATAAATAGGTCTTCCAAGACCTAATTTATTTCTTTACTTTTGCATTCATCTTCGAGAGAGAAAAAGAAACTCAAGACTCAACTTCTTCTTCTTCGACTCAAGCTTTATCAATGGCGCCGAAGATTGATGCTGCTGCGAAGGGAAAGGGGAAGGCTCCTACGGAGTCATCTCAGCCTGCCGCCGCCGCTGCTAAGAAGACTACCAATGAGCGCGTTCGTCGAAGCGAACGCCCATTGAAGCCTCTCTATGGTGAGGATGATGATGATGAACAGTAACTATCCCCTATTTAGGGCTCTGGTTAGAACCAAATCATAAAACGTATCCCCTTTTTAGGGTCAAATACGTCAGAAAATACGCTTCCCTCTTTAGGGTTTAGCCGTATTCCATGTTTTTCGTTTATACGAAAAATATGTTTGGAGCGTATTCTGTATGATACGCGTATTTTTGATGGAAATGTCGAAATACGCTATCTTGAAAGAATACGCTATGTCAAGTTGTCTCACTGAGATACGCTAACTCCTGTGTTAGCGTATGTTTTTGATGATCATCTTGTCAACCATACACTGGTACGCTCAAACTAAAGATAAACTAAAATTTTAAAATCATTCACTTAAGATAAACTGAGCGTAAAAAGTGATCTCTGAATCTGTCATACGCTTAGAATAAACTGAGCGTATATGGATCTTCGAGTCTGTCATACGCTTAAGGAAAACTGAGCGTATGCTGAACCTTGAGTCTGCCATACGCTTAAGGAAAACTGAGAGTATGCTGAACCTTGAGTCTGCCATACGCTTAGTAAAAACTGAGCGTATGTTGAACTTTGAGTCTGCCATACGCTTAGTAAAAACTGAGCGTATGTTAAACTTTGAGTCTGCCGTACGCTTAGTAAAAACTGAGCGTATGTTGAACTTTGAGTCTGCCGTACACGTAGTAAAAACTGAGCGTATGTTGAACTTTGCCATCTCTTTATGTTGAAGATTTCTAACTTCTTATTCTTCTTTTGCAGTGGATATTCTGGCTCAGGAGGCAGAATTTGAAGGATGTGTAGGAAATAATTATAACAGTGACCTATCACATGTTCGTTTTCCCTAATTCGATGGACCTTCTACAAGAATAGCTCTTTTAACCAATCAAGAAAATGACACTTTGCTGAACCTGATGAGTGGACTGCCTTTACAAAGTGTGGATGGTGTTACCCATTCGAAGCCAGCATTTCTTTTCGGAGATGCTATTGACATGAATTCTCAGCCTGCTCTGGACAAAGTATCATATTGTTACTATAGGGATGGTGATGTAAATCAGCCAATGTATTTGACTGGTTTATCAAAAAGCATCAACATAGCTCGTTTATTTCATGCGAGTTGTCAAAGACAGATGAAGTGGGATATCACTCCATCCCGACAAGCAAAGGCTGGGTGGATAGGATATCGTCAAGAAAGATTCCGCAGTGGTACTGAACCACATGTCACATCTCTGCGAGGACTGCTACCTGCCACCATCCCTCCTGAGGACTCAGCACTGCTGAAGCCAGTCAGAGTCCCAATCTTTGCAAACGAATTTGCTCAACTGAAAAATGCCATCTACCCAAAACAGTCTATGAGGCTGACTGGTCTGGTAAATCCGGAGAATACCAGATGGACTGCTCTTGTGAAATGGATTCTGAAGAATTTTGATGAACAGTTACAAGTGATAGGCCTATATGATGCCATTAAGTGTACTGCTTATGGTTTCAGGCCAAACCCGGATTTGTTCTTGGCGTTAGCGGAGAGATATAACTACCGTACCGGCACCTTCATGACCCCAAGAGGCGAGATGGGATTCGCCCTTCATGAAATGGCATATATTTCTCAACTGCCAACAGCAGATCTGCCATATGAAGAGTATATCCCTTTCGTTGATGAAATGAATAAGATCTCCGAAGCCAACCCACTGGTTCTTCATGTCTTTGAAGAATTGATGTGCCATTACAGTATTTGTAAGGCTTTTTATAAAGGACAAGGTGGAGAAGGAGATTCCAACTGTTATTCTTCCAAATGGATGGCCTATTTATTTCAGGGCCGTACTGATGAAGTTCAAAAGAAGAAGAAGACTGAGCAATATGTCGGTGAATTTAAACCTCTGAATCAAGCGGAGATCGACAGGCTCATCAGGGACACCACTCATGACGACATCGTCATTGAGGAAGACGAAGGCGCTTATAAAGCCGGTGATAGGTTTTAGACCTATATTAAGCAGGGTGGCCGAGAATTATCTGCTGAGGGTCATCTGGCCGGATTTATTTCTCTCTGGCTGAGAAAATTCGTAGTTCCTGGCACCTGTTCAGCAGACATGATGCATAGAGGAGTTGTCTTTGCAGCAGTCCGTCTGGTTTTTGGGTATAAGATGGATTTGCTGACAGCAATGACTTGCCGTCTGAATGCTGGATTAAGGGCATATACAGACAGAATGTTCGAATTGGCAAAGAAGAGCCTTACATCCTTTCCTCGGGTAGAAATGCCCTTTACATATTTATTCGGATGGCTGCTTCTGCATTTTGAATCTCTCCTGGATGCTGGGATGGCTAGACCAGATGACACCTTTCTGGAAAGATACAGACACACACCAAAGTGGAAATATGACACTTTGACAGATTGCAGAACTATATTAAACATGGGAGAATTGTGGAGCTTCACTTGTGTTCCTCCTCCTGTTGGTTATGAAACCATGCCTGGGAGGCTGATTGATGGCGTTGGTGGCAATGAATTGGATGAGATTCAACATGAATGGCTGAAGAGAATCAGACCATCTCATTTAATCTACCGCCGTGACAACATCACTTATCTGGAACCATATCTTCCGAGCAGATTTGCTCGGCAATTTGGTTATGATCAGTTGCATGTGGGCAATGCAACGACGTGTTTTGCTCATCAAGGCGGGTTGATTGATGGTGCTAGAGCTTGGATATATTACATTGCTAAAGGTACAGGGGCTACCTTTTCTATGCCAGATTCGGTCACCTATCATAGAGGAGCTAGAATATTGGCGTCTTACGCCAAGTTCTATGTATCAGCTAATACTTTTGATGAAAAATTTAGCATCTTAGGTAGAAGCTTTATTCATATTGAGAAGAAATCAACTAAATCAGCATTGCCTAGAGATTGTCATGATCAAGAAGATCCTCTGGCCACTGATGAAGTTGATGATGAAATTTTAGAAACTTTCTTCTCTGATGACATTCATCAACCATTACATGTACCCATCGGGAGTGCTGAAGAGAGTATATCTACCGATAATACCCCGAAGAGGAAGCGGGGCAAAGGTGCTGCTGGGCCTGCCCCAAAAAGAGTCACTCGAGCAGGGACTCAAAATCGTGGAGGAATTACCATTCCAGGGACTTCTCCTGCTTCCAATCGAGTCAGAGATGCTGATGAAGCAGGTAGTGATCCAAAAGACAATTATCCTACTGTTCCATTCACAAAAAGAATAGGAAGGAAAGTGATAGTTTCAAAAACTAAATCCGTAATTTGTCTCGATGCAGAGAGTCCCACCGATCGTGCTGTACGATTGGCTTCAGACAAACAAGCTGCTTTTGATTTTTCTGTAAAGACAGAACCTGTTGAAGAAGATATTCCTGAACCTGCTGGGTCTTCCATGCCTTCTGATATAGGATCGATTCCGCCAATGGCCGATGATGCGCAGGTAATTAGTCAACCTGCGGTAGAGGCCGAGCATTCGACTGAAACGGCTAATGATTTACTGATTTCGGGAGAATCAGTGAAAGAAGCCACTTCTCTCCACCCAATTGCTGAAGCTTCAGAGAGCGAACAAGTTGACTATGAACCGTCGTCTCATTCTTTTGGAGAAGAAGACATGGAGATAGACGATGAATCACCGTCTAAAACTTCAATTGATGTACTGAAGACAATTGGTCAACACTCAGGATTGACACCAGAGTCGGAGAGGCATATAGAAGTTCAAGTTCCAAGTACTTCTGGGGCGGGAAGCAGTGAAATAAATCCCGTGTCAGAAAGCACTTTGAACAGACTACGAGCCGGTCTGAATGATCCGAAGGAAACTGAATATGAACCAGCTCCAGGTAATATTTTATTCATCAAAATTTTGTCTTGTCTCTGCTTTATTGTCTTTTTGTTTTGATCATGCTTCTTTGATTCCAACAGCTGTAGGAACTGCACCGGCTATGAGTTCTACTCAAGCCCCACTTGTTCAAACTGATGTGGGTGAGGGGAGTTCACATTTGCCGAGTACTCCAAAAGCACTAACTTCAGCTCCAAGAATAGAGGCTCCTCCTGCTCCTTCCCCTACTATTACAGCGACTCCCGGTTTTGATACAGGGATAGCAAAGATCATGGGGATGTATTCAGATATTATTTATTCGTATCTGGATACATTCTCAAGACGACTTATGAAGGATGAGACTATGCCCTTTTCGAGTCTTCGAGAGGCGACTAGTTTTCCACTTTCAGCTTTGAGACAGGCTGGTTATGGGACCCAATGTGTCTTCTTTGAACATCTCCTGAATGATTTAGAAGCAAACATCCATAAATATTGGGAGATAAAAAAGGAAGATATTAATTCCCTGACTACAACTGAGATTGCTCAATTGGAGAATGAAGCTCAAGCTCAGCACATTGCTCTGACATAATTCCTCGCTCAGTCTTCCAAAGAGTTAATGGCGAAAGACGAAGAAATAATAAGTACTCGTCAGAATATGGAGCGCCTAGAGAAAGATGAAGCGTCAAAAGCTGAAGAGCTTAGGAAGTTGAGGGAAGAACTAGCTCGTCTTCAGGAGCAAATTACCTCCGTGGAAACAGAACAATCAGAGATTACTACTGATCGTAAATCTGCAGCTGAACGCTGTCAAGTTTTACAGCAAGAGCGAGAATTGATGCAAACCAATCAGATTGAAGAGACCAATCGCCGTAGCTCTATTATTGTGGAATATGACCAACTGATGATTGGAGCTGAAACAGCAGAGCGAATCAAGAAAGCTCATGAAGAAAAGATAAATAATGTAATCGTTCGTATTCAGGAAATAATTACTCCTCCTAAATAGATCTTTTAATTTATCATGTATTGAAGTTTTGATACCCATTTATAATCATTGTTCTGAAAATAAATATCTTGGCTTGATTTCAATTCTGTGGATGATATTTTTGTAGAAAACATGTTCAGAGGTAAATAATACATGACATATTTCAATAAAATAGAATATACAAATAAACTTTGTAACTAGATCATGATATTAAACCAAAGATAATTTTAGTTTAATACTGATTAGAGAAAACAGAATTCAGATATAAAGATATCTTTGGATTCTATTTTCCATGATCTTTGGACTCGGAAATCAAAAGACGAGATATCATTTTCAGAGAGTAGAAAATATGATACATACTGAGATAAAAAATTTAGAGGTAATATGGACATGATTTTCTATACAAGATCTTTATTAAATCCACTGGGGATCTAATAAGACAAAATATCAAATTCTCTGGGAAAATGATACATAGTAGAATATCAGTTTCCTCTGGAGATAACGATATCGAGATCACTTTTGTAGAGAAGAATATATTTGCTGGGGAATGATGAAAATATTATACATAATATTTCTTTAAGAATTTGCCATTGATAGGCATCATCATGACTTTCCCATCCATAGAGGCAAGCTGGTATGCTCCGTTAGAGAAGACTTTGTTTACTACGAATGGGCCTTCCCATTTCGCGTCAAATTTGCCTTTGCTCATATGTGTCATGGTCATAGGACGTCTGACAGTAAGGACCAGTTCTCCCTTCTGATATGCTCTGACTTTGACTTTTCGGTTAAAAGCTTTTGAGATTCGGGCCTGATACAGCTCGATATTTTATTGAGCATACAATCGTTTTTTATCTAGAGCTTTCAATTCTTGAAGTCGAAGACGATCATTATTTTCTATTGTAAGTTCATTGGAGATTGCAATTCTCAGAGAAGGAATCTGGATCTCAAGGGGAAGAACAACTTCACACCCATATACTAAAAAAAAAGGCGTACATCCGGTTGCATTGCGAACTGTGGTGCGGTAGGCCCATAAACATTCACCAAGCTTCTTGCTCCAGTTGCGTTTGTTGGAAGAAACGAACTTTTTCAAGAGTTTGATGATCGTTTTATTGAAAGCTTCTGCCAATCCATTAGCTGCTGGATTATATGCTGTAGAAGCTAAATTATTGATCCGATAATCATCGCAGAATCGAGTAAATTTCTGACTGACGAACTGCGGTCCGTTATCATGGATAATACGTCGAGGAACACCAAATCGATAGATGACATGATGTTTGACGAAGTTGATAACACTAGAAGTTTTGACTTCAGATAACGGGATTGCTTCAGCCCATTTGGAAAAGTAATCGGTTATTGCTAGAATAAACCGATGTCCTTTTGATGATGGTGGGTTGATGGGACCAATGACATCCATGCCCCAAGCTTCAAAGGGCCATGATGCCGCTGTTGGGTGTAAGAACTCTGATGGTTGATGGATAAAGTCTGCATGAATTTGACAGGCTTTACATTTCCGAGCATATTGAATGGCGTCAACCACCATCGTGGGCCAATAATAACCCATACGTCGGATACGATCTTGAAGCTTAGGACCTGGTTGATGGGCTCCACAAACACCATCATGTGCTTCACGGATAATCTGCTGTACTTCTTTACCAGCGATGCATCGAAGGAGAAGACCGTCGTAGGCCCGACGATATAGTGTCTTCGTTGTATGATTATAATAGAATCTGAGAGATCTACGCCGAATAGACGCTACCTCACTCGGATTATCAGGAAGTATGTCATACAAAACAAAGTCTAGAAACGGGCCTCTCCAGTCTTCAGTTATGGCTTCTATTTCATTAGAAAAGACATATTTCATAGTAGAATCGGAAGAAGATGAGGACACTTTGTCAAACTTTGATCCAGCATCAAGGTTGAGAGAATCTTTGTCTGGATTATGAGGAAAAGCCAAAGCCAAATTGTTCTCAACGCAGAATAGTTCTCGGTTATAAACCACAATCACTTGCTGACGTCTGATTGGTATGGCTAATACAGCAGCAAGATTAGCCAAAGCATCAGCTTCTGCATTATAGGCTCGTCGAACATGTTCAATAAAGAAACCTTCAAAGGATGAGGCCATAGAGAGTGCTGCTCGATGATAAGGTATCAAATCTTGATGACGAACTTCATACGTTCCTCTGATCTGATTGATGATAAGCTTGGAGTCTCCATAAACTTCCAAATATTGAATATCTAGATGTTTAGCAAGTTGAAGACCAATGAGCAATGCATTGTATTCGGCTACATTGTTTGAACATGATTGATCCAGAGAATAAGCCCTCTGAATATTTAATCCTTCTGGGGATACGAGAACAATCCCAACTCCAGCGAAAATATCACCGTTAAGACCTATTCTAGATGCTCCATCAAAGAATAGACGCCAGGTAGAAATTTCTTCAGAAATCAGATTTGAATCCAGAACTTCATCAGGAATCTCATCATATAATTTAGAATCTTCTGGAACCGCATGAGCTGTCAGAAAATCAGCAAGAGCCTGTCCTTTAACTGACTTCTGGGAAATATAATGCATGTCGTATTGAGCTAACAAGATTCTCCAATTAGCTAGTCTGGAGTTGAGAATACCGGGTTTCTTCATCATAATCCTGATGGGATTCACTCTAGAAATGACGTGAATCGTTTGACCGATAATATAATGTCGCGTTTTCTGAACAGCAAATATTAATGCTAGGCATTCTTTCTCAATTGGAGAATAACGCGGTTCAGCGCCTGTCATTGTGCGACTGAGATAATAAATAGCCTGTTCATGGCCATCTTTATTTTTTTGGGCGAGTAATGCACCAAGAGAATGATCCATGGCTCGAACATATAGAAGGAATGGTATTCCCGAGACGGGAGGTACCAAAACTGGAGGGTTCATGAGATACTGTTTGATATCGTCAAATGCTTTTTGACATTCTTCGTTCCAGACGAAAGATACACCTTTCTTCAGAAGTTTGTTGAATGGTCTGCAGCGTCCTGATAAGTTGGAAATGAATCTTCTGATATAAGCAATTCTTCCTTGAAATCCTCGTAGCTCTTTTAAGGTGCGTGGAGGACGCATCTCTTGGATGGCTTTGATCTTCTCGGGATCCACGTGTATACCTTTAGCGGTAATGACGAAGCCGAGAAATTTACCACTAGAGATGCCCAGGAAGGACTTAGTAGGGTTCATTTTAAGTTGATGCTGACGTATTAAATCAAAGATAGTCTTCAAATCTTGGATATGATCCTCCTTTCGTCGACTTTTGACTGCAATATCATCAACATAACATTTGACTATTTTCTGGAGATGTTCACGGAATATAGTGCTCATTGCTCGCTGATATGTTGCTCCTGCATTCTTGAGACCAAACGGCATCACTGTATAACAGTATGTACCGATCGGCGTTCTGAAGGAAGTGTGTTTTTCATCATCTAGAAATATTTTGATTTGATTGTATCCCGAATACCCATCCATGAATGACATCCGTTCGAAACCACATGTGTTGTCAATCATGACATCTGTAATTGGAAGAGGAAACTCGTCTTTAGGACAAGCTGCATTGAGATCGCGAAAGTTTATACAGACTCGGATCTTGCCAGTCTTTTTAAGGACAGAAACGATGTTAGCCACCCATTCAGGATGTTGTTCCTCTCGAATAAATCCGGAAGCCATAAGCTTGTTGACTTCAGCTTCAATTGCATCCATAATGTCTGGACGAAATCGTCGCTGTTGTTGTTTGACCGGTTTAGCATTTGGCATGATATTAAGTTTGTGCATTGCAATCTTTGGATCTAGTCCCGGCATATCCTCATAACTCCAAGCGAAGACATCGATATAATCATGAATAAGCTTGATCATGTCTTGTTTATCTGTTTCTGAAAGACTTTCACTGATGAATATTGGTTTAGGGGACCCTTCTTCACCAACATCAATTTGGATCAGTTTATCTTCAGTAGGAGGTTCCCTCTGCTCGAACCTGAATTCCCATTGATTATCTAATCTTTGAGCCCATTGTTCTGATTCGGGAGATATTTCAAAATCATCCTCCTCTTCATCATTTTCTTACGGGCCATCAACAAAGACCATATTGATGGATAGAATAGAGCGATGGAGATCGCCAATACTTGTGTCAGAATCCCAAGAGAGGGAATCGGAAGACTCAGATCGTTCGTCTTCATCGGATTTTGAATCTTCATGGACTATGTTGATAAAGGAAGTAGGAGCAATGTAACCTAAACCACATTTTGTCCTTCCGTATTTTAATGGAGGAATTCAAATAGGTATCCTTCTTCCTTTTCCATTATTGAGGCTGGTTCTGAAGTCATAACCCATATTCTTGATGATATTTTTGGATTGCTAACTGTAGCGACGCAGTTGTAACCTTCCAGTATCGTCATTTGTGTCATCTTCTTCCAAGTTAGGAGGATTCTGGGGTCCTTTATAGAAGAATATTGGATTTTCTTCCTTCTTTCTAGTAGGGACCACGAAGTATAATTTTTGTATGGACTCCAATGATACGTCTGTATGAAGAGTTTGAATAACTCCTATAGTTAGTGGCTCTAAGCTATCTAGCAATTGTAAATAACTTTGTACATGATTACAGACATCAATATACTGCAAAGGAGATGCTTCATTAATATTAGATACTGTATTTACAACAGAAGGCTGAGCCTTATCAGACTTAGTCAAATTAATGACAAAAGAGGGAGAAGAAGAGCGATCAGAAGTTTTGTTTCGATTAAGATCGATAACAAAAGGCTCAGGAGAGGTGAGCTCCCTTGAAGAAGATCGTGGATAAGTAGTACGTCCACTGACTGCAATGACTAAAGTATCTGGTCTAGCCTGAGAAGATGGAAGAGGAGTGGTGCATCCACTGACAGGAATTATCAGCGAACTTTGTGGAGCTTGGAAAGACGATACAGTAGTACGTCCACTGACAGGAATTATCAGTAAACTTTATGGAGCTTGGGCAGATGATGAAGTAGTACGTCCACTGACAGGAATTATCAGTGAGCCTTCTTCAGATGATTTAACAGACTGCGGAGGAGTGATACGCCCTTTTACAGGAATAACAAAAGTATCGACTTTTGATATCTCATCATCATTATCCATAGCTTGCAAGACTTTTGAGTATTCATCTTTGTACATACGAGCATCATTGAAGTAAGCTTCGACTCCTTTGAATGGATAGAGATCTGCAACCTCCTTTTGAACTTCTCCATTATCATCAACATATTTGAAGCACTAATGAAGAGTCGAAGGAACGACATTATGTTCATGCAAGAATGGTCTCCCCAATAGAGCATTGTATGAGCAACCATGATTGTCGATGATGTAAAAAGTAACTTTAGTGCGAAGATCGCCTATTTGAAATTTGAGGCGAATCTTGTCCAAAGGTTCACTTTTTCCTTGATTGAATCCCAAGATGGTAGTGATAGTGCTGGAAAGACTATGCATAGGTATCTTTAGTGCATCTAGCATAGCCTTTGGCATAATACTGAGAGCAGATCCTGGATCAATCAGTAGATGATCAACCTTCATAGAATCGATATATCCTGTATGATATAAAGGACGGTCATGTCGATTATCCTCTAGCAGCATATCGTCCTGCGTAAAGGTAATGTTTGGAATAAATTCCAATACATTATGGCAATGAGAAACAGGTTCTGTTTCCAACTTCTTGAGGAGAGTTAGGCAGGTTTCTGCTTGTAGCAGTGCTTCACTCAGAGTTTCTCGAGTCTCTTTAGAGAGGCGTAAGAGCTCAAAGATTGATAATTTAGCTGGTGTATTGGCTAGTTGAGCCAATATATCAAAATTATAAGGCTTTTCAAGTCCTGTAGGGGATGACTTCTTCAACGGTTTATCGAAGCGGACTTGTTGTTTGCCTTTGTCAGCTGCTGTTGGTTTAGAAGGAACTGTCTCAACAGGAACATTTGAAGGCTCTTTAGTAGAGACTGGTGTTGGAGCTGTAACCGGAGGGACATCAGAAGTTTCTTCAGGAACGTCAGCATAATCTTTCAGATATATTTTTCCTGACCGAGTTCCAGCATGAACTTCGACTTCAGATTCCGGTTCAGGGTCTATGGAAACCATGTTGCAATTCTTTATCTTGCTCTTGGTTCTTTTATGCTTAATGAGAACTTCATTCCAGAAACCAAGGCCAACACGAGATTGATTATGTCTCATAGTGATGGCTAAAGATGCTCGGAGTCCTTTGCCTGAATTCAAACCAGGAGCAGTGGCTAAATCATAACCCATCTTCGCCATTAATTCACGAGATTGTGAACTGTATAGATGAAATGCAGGCTTGTACCTATCTTCAGTTTGAGGTACAGATTTTATCTCCGTAGGGAGTGATTTTCCTGCCAAGATGAAAGTAGAGGTTAGATAAAAATCGGGTGTGAAACTAGAAGTCATATTGCATGACTTAGTCTTCCCGAGCTTCTTTTTAGATGAGGTAGTCTTCCGAGGAGAAGAGGAAGACGTCTCAAACTCCGTCATTAAATCCGGGTGAATCCACATGATCTCTCCCTTCTTAGTTGTGACAGGGACAAGTCCTTCATTCTGTGCTGGTGGGATGTTTACAACTTCGAGAGTTGCTTTGGGGATAGGAACAATCCCACTTTCCACCATTAAAGGAGGGAAGTCACCGAACTGCATTGAAATTACATTTGCTGTGACTGTCTTGTCTTTGGGTGTCAGTGTCACAGCTTCTGATTTAATCATCTCTTGGATTTTGCCTTTTAATACATAGCAAGACCGGATTGTATGACCCAGCATTCTATGATATGGACAGTATTTTGGATGATCTGTCTTATTGGCTTCATCAGGCTTTTTGATTTCTGGCAATTGAATCTTGTTACCTTTGAGCAAGCATTCAAAGATACCCTGAACATCTTCATCGTCGAAAGAATATTCTTCCTTCGGCCGAGGAGGTCTCTGTTGTTGATTTGTTCGAGCTGGAGTAACTTGGGTAGTCTTTACCTCTTGACTACTGCTTTGGAGATTGACTTCAAGAGCTTCTTTCCCTTTGCGATTGTTAGGTCGAGTACTATTGCTAGCACTCTAATTTGATTCCTTGGAAGCCATTTGTACCCCCAGACCCTTGAAGGTCTCAGCACTGACTTCAGCAGCCTTGGCACTGACGATGAAAGAAGGCCAATCTTGGAACTGAGTGGACCCTGTCCACATGCTGATGATTGGTAAGAGATTCGACTTGCAAGTGTCGATAGTAACAACATCGGGAGTTCCGAGAGGCATTTTGAGGGCTTCTCTTCTGAATCTTTCAATGAAGTCCTCAGTAGTCTCATTATTTTTCTGTTTAATTCTTATGAGGGCTGACATGGTCATATCATTGAGCCCTTCATAGAACCGTTCAAGAAACATTTGCTTGAAACCGGCAAATGAGGTAATACACCCATCAGGGAGACTTCTATACCATTCATAAGCCGTTCCTTTGAGACACCCAACAAACACCCGAGTAAGGAGGGCGTCGCTTGGTTGCAGTTGATCAGTCATTACCTCAAAGTGATTAATGAACTGACTTGGGGACGTTGTCCCATCAAAGAAAGAGATAGTCGGAGGCTTGTATTTAGGAGGATATGATACTTGCTTCCATTCTATCGGATAAGGTTGTTTGATGCCTAACCTTTGCAAACCATCCTTCTGTTTAAATGCCTCAAATTGAGTTCGGAGATTTCTTAACTCTTCAGTAACAATTCCAGAGGATTGTGGAGTTGTAACTTGTTGAGTGTAATTAGGAGGAGGGACTGCAGCATATATACCACCCCCAGCTCCAGACTGACTTGGAGTGGGTTGTACAGGAACATTAGATTGTACCCCCAGAATAGTAGAGGGTTCCGGGTTTGGAACAACAGGAGTATTTAATACAACTGGAGGGGCTGTCTGTTGGACTTGCTGAGTTTGATGCTGAGCTTGCATAAGAGTGTGCATAGCATTCAATGTATCTGCCATAGCTCGCAACTGTTGTTCTAAGGAAGAAATCCTTTGTTCATGAGCTTCGGTGCTAGTTGAAGGTTCATGATTGCCCTCTGCCATGTAAGTGGTAATCATTCGAGAAATAGATGATAAAACAGTCTGTTCTGAATCATCACTGTGTGAGTCAGTATCTTTTCCGGGGCTATTTACGGGAGTCAATACTGGAAAGTTGGATTCTCCAAGGAAGTCCTCTGTGATCTCCAGATTACCACTTGGATGAGAAGAAGAAGAGACCCTAGCCAAGGCTCCGGTCCTGGATTGGGTGCCGAGATAAACTCTATCTTCAGAATCTGATATTGCATCAGACCGTATGCTACCCCCAATATTTCTGGAAGTCATGTTGATAGAAGCATAAAGAGGTTCATCTTCATCCAATATTGGTTCATATTGAATCCGTTCGAAAACAGATCGTCTTTTTGGTGAACAACAACATTGAATCACAACTCGAGGGTGGAAGTTGCAACCATGCTTTTCATGGAAAATATGAGCAATATCATAGCCTGATGGAGTGTCGATTCTCCATTTTTGCAAATACTCCCGGAGATCTGTAGGAACGGATTGGGAAGTACTTGAAGATAGTTTCTGTGTAGAAACTTGTCTTTTGTTCTTCTGTCTTCTCGGTTCTTGAGTGTATAAAGATTGATTAATTTGAGCCACATAGTTTTTGGCATATTCTGCATCAGGGTCTAATATACTTGTCTCAGTGGAACCGAGACGATTCTGATTAAGCTTATTACGAAGATCCGTAGGAGATCTGACTTTGGTATCAGTCTTGGATACTTGTAATTTGCCTTTTTCAGATCGAGAAATTTTGAGAGAAGGAAGATGGGTATTATTCCGACTGGGAGTCGGTAATAATCTATCTTTAGAGGAATTAGCCAAAAGGCATTTTCCTTTGTTTGATCTAGTAAGAGTACTAGTCAAATTAACTCCAGAGGTAAAGACCTTAGGAGTAGAGGAGTTGACTAAAGAGTCTTTCTCCTTGGTTGGCACAAGATGTGCAAGTTGAGGGGGAATCATTTGTATGTTCTGTGGAAGAGAACCCCCAGCTTGATTTTGAGAAACTGTCAAAGGACTGTATCTGTTAGCATACGCTGACTTCAGTTTGGACTTCTGGTCATACGCTGCCTTTTTATTAGTATACGCTGGCTTTGGCTTAGCATACGCTGCCTTTGCCGTACGCTGCCCTTTGACTGCCATACGCACAGAGTCATCAATGGCTAAAGAGCCGACTGCTGTCGTGAGAGTAGAGGGAGGAAAGACTTTGACAAGTCCAGAGATGGTTTTCCTTGGACACGCTGACTTGGTTAAAGAACCCACTTTGTCAGCGTGACTAGGAGAAGCCACTGTTGCCGTGTTCAGAGAAGCCGAAGTGTGCTTCGTTGAAGTGGAAGACGTGTTCTTGTCAGTGTGAGAAGTGACATAAACGTCTCGGGCTGTTGAAGAAGACTTAGGAACATAGACAGAGCGTCCCTTCTTCTTAGCAGCAGGAAGAGCGGAGGAAGCAGTTCGGCCCTCCTTCGCCTTGAGCATTTCTTCGTAAGCAGATTGGTCGAATTGTACGACCATCGTCTTCTTCGTCGAGCCGATCGACGAAATATCGTATTGAGTTGTTACTATCTCGTTGGAGGAGACAGCTTTCCCCAGCAGAGTCGCCAATTTGTTTTCCATAAATAAATTTACTTTATTTATTTTGTATCTGAGAAAATTACAACTGTAGGAATCTAATCTAGAAGACGATTACTTTATCCCTTGGACGATGCGATGAAGAAAACTCGAACTTTGAAGAACTTGGACAGCAACTGGGCAATCTCTCTGTTCTCTCTGAAATTGACTGTGTGTCTGGTGAAGATGAAGAAACTCTCTTTTATAGAGTTCTGGATAACTGTTCTGAAGCATACGCTCAGTCAGTTACTTGACGTGTACATAACTGCAGGGACGCGTGGCGAATTCAGGTGAAGACACGTTGGAGTGCGATTGAGAGTAGTGGAATATATCTAGGAGAGATTGGTGGCATGGATGCCACGTTGCATAACTTCTGAATAACTGAGTAACTGAGTACAGGACACGTGAGAACGTGTGTTGATTGTACGTTGAAAATCATCCTGGATGCCTTTGCTGTGATACGCTTGTCTTTGAAGAGGAGTCATACGCTAGCTTTTGAAGGCACATGTCTTGCATACGCTGACTTGGACAGCATAGAGCCATAGAAGGCTGATACACTTACTTTATTGATAAGGAGTCGTATGGGATCCATACGCTCACTCGGCTGGGAAGGAATCGTATGGAGTCCATACGCTCACTTGGTTGGGAAGGAGTCGTATGAGGTCCATACGCTCACTTGGTTGGGAAGGAGTCGTATGAGATCCATATGCTCACTTGGTTAGGAAGGAGTCGTATGAGGTCCATACGCTCACTTGGTTAGGAAGGAGTCGTATGAGGTCCATACGCTCACTTGGTTAGGAAGGAGTCGACACGTGGCTGTTCTCAATCTTCTCAAACACGCCATATCTTCAAATACTGACAAATATTTCTTGAGCGTCGTGCTGCAGATATGATGGCTGACAGACTATCAGAAATGACAGTAATGATGGCTCTTTATTTATGATGGCTGCTGAGCTGTCATCGTAAGAGACAAAATCTTTTCTCGAAAACCTATACGACGGCTAATCTTCATAGGACAGCTGTCTTTGCACGAAAGACGAAGTGTCAGATTCATCTTTCATTAAATACATGCTGTACTGTCATCTCAGGAAATAATAAAATATTTACTGAGCGTACGGCCTTTAGATGAGCGTATGGCCTTGGCTGAGCGTATGGCCTTGAGCGTATGACTTTGGCTGAGCGTATTATGTCAGCGTGTCATAATTTTCATACCCTATAGCAGTCTGATCCTCCTGCAGGCTATAACTGCAATCTTCCAAAGCTGCAATCATTTCACGATCTTCTTCTTCACGAAGAGTCCTGGGAGTAGGAGGAGGTTGACTCGTCTCCACGACGGGTGAAAGAAGTCGTACAACATTTTGTTCTTTCTCTATGATGTTTTCTCCGGGCTTTTCAACCTCAGTTATTGGGTCAAGATCTCCCCTCTGTTCAGTCTCTTCAAGAGTTTTGCTCCCAGATTCAGAAACAGGTGTGGGAGATGACATTAAAATTCCTGCTGCAGCATCTACTGAAGTCAGGATTTGTCTGGAAGAAGATTCTTCCAAAACTCTTCTGGTGACTACTCTCTTCTTTCTGTGTAGAGGTCTGACAGGACTCTCTACATTTACTGGCTCTACTTGTTTCTGCACAGAAGTTGGTGTAGTGGCAGCTTCTTGATGTGTCTCGGCCAATTGCCGAGATTGGGATCTTGTAGTGACCTTTTCAGAAGAATGATCTAGGATCAATTTCTTCTTTGCTGTTGGAGCAGGAGGCTCCTCTCTTCTCCTTTTCTTCGCTGGAGATCTACCCACTCTCAGAGAGATACGCATTGCTGCGTTTACTTCTTGAGGGAACATCATATCCCTCGAAACTTCCAAAGGAGCATCGGCCGGCTCGTGCACCTCCTCATTTACAGGGATCGATGAAGCAATTCTCCCTCTCCTCAATCTTGTTGCAGTAGCGAAACTATCTGCGAGATTAAAATTCTCGGCAAAAGTATTCGCGGATGTATAAAACACTGAATATGTGAAGAGCATCCGAGGACCCTGAGGAGTACTCTTTGCTGGCATTGAAAAGGTGGCTTTCGTATCACGGGCATTGTAATAAGCCCAAGCTCTGGCCCCGTCTATCAAATAACCTTTGCCTTGGAGGCAAGTAATTGCATTTCCTATATGGAACTGATCATACCCAAACTGCCGAGCAAATCGGCTGGGAAGATATGGTTCTAGATAACATTCTTCTTCGAACCGATAAACCAAATAAGATGGTCGAATCGTCTTAAACCATTCAAAGGCTGTACGGGTCAGAGGCTGCATCTTCGAGTCCACCATATTTGTGGGCATCTGATCGTACCCAGCAGGGAAAGGAGCACAACAGAAGTTCCATCCTCTATTCAGATTCAACATATATCTACACTCGCTTAAAGAAGTATATTTCCATTTTCCATGAGAATATCTTCGGAGAAAACTGCCATCAACCGCTCCCATGTTGGGGTCCATTAAGGTTGGATAGTGGAGGAGCAACTATCCAAATAAATATGTATATGGCAATTCCAAGCGAGGGAACTCTTTCTCTCCTTTCGCCTTCAGCATCAAGTCGACGTATAAACGAAGACTGGCATTTAGTTTGCAGGTTATTGCTGATAACAAGTCCATCTTATAGCCGAAGACTAACTTGACAGCAACAAACAGAACACCGCGGTGAAAACGATCCACAGCACTGGATCCAGGAACCACAAACCTCTGAAGCCAGTATGTTAGGAACCCTGCTAGTTGTGCTTCTTCTGACATGGGTCTATAGCCCATTCTTAAGTAACTCTCCAAAGTGTCCCCTGTCTTCAAAGGAGGATACTCATGATCATCTTTCACTTCTTTATCAAAGTTACCACTCTGTTCCATCAACTTTATGACCTCCGTGTTGCTCAAAGGTGTGAAGAAGTTAGGGTAGCATTTGTCATTCTCCTTGGTCTTCTTCTCTTCTATGTGATTGAGAAACAGATATGGTAACCACTTCGAAGAGTAACAAGTTTTGGCGGTAGCACTCTTATAAAACAGAGAGCAGATCTTGTAATGGCATAGTAGTTCTTCGAACACTGCTACCATTGTTGCATTCTCTTTTCTAAGCTTGTCCAGTTCATCATTTGTCGGTACAAACTCCTCATACGGAGCATCTGCCATGGGCAGGTACGAGATATACTTCATCTCGTGGAGTGCAAACCCCATCTCTCCACCCGGGGTCATGAAGGTCCCCGTCCTATAAT
Source organism: Iris pallida (assembly GCA_029216955.1). NCBI lineage: Eukaryota > Viridiplantae > Streptophyta > Magnoliopsida > Asparagales > Iridaceae > Iris > Iris pallida. The sequence continues at coordinate 16,049 of JANAVB010044214.1, read as the reverse complement.
TGTACCTCTCAGCCAAAGCTAAAAACATATGTGGGTTGGGAGTAAAGCCGTATACAGTGGCGTGTACTGCTTCATACAGATTGATCTGTTGGAGTCTGTCTTGGAATCTTGTCAGAATCCAATTCGTAATGTAGTTCCATCGCTTGTAATCTGGATTCACCAATCCAGTCAGTCTGATGTCTTGTTCGGGGTATTTTCTTTCAGCCTTCGCAAATTCATTTGCGAATATTGGTGTCCTAACAGGCATCGGCATAGAGGAGTTCTCTGGTGGAATGCAGCCAAGTCTCAAGCCTCTCAACAAGCAGCTATATCTATCAGAGGAGCTATAAAACATATCCCTCTTGTTTTGCCCTTTCTTTACAAAGATTTTTCCTGCACGGGCATCATGAAAAAGAGTGATGTTCCACTCCATCTTCCTTGGGTAGCTCGCATGAGCATACCGCGACAAATGGAGGCAGCGAGGAATGTCTGGTATGAAGAATGATTTATTTTCCTGGTGAACTATTCTCTCCTCCATCCTCGGCCTAGGCTGAAAGACTTTCTCGAAGGCATCACCGAACAGGAATAAGGGTTTCTTATGAATAACAGCATCCGCTGACTCTAGGGGCTATCCATTCATCAAACACATTAAAGTTTCATTATCCTGGGAGATCAGTATAGCCTGACGGGAGGCCGGCAGATCGTACTGAGGATAGTGAACATGAGACAGATCTTCTTTATACTCAGACTCTGAGAGGGTTCCCACAAAATGTTCATAATCTGGATCTTCATTGACCTCAACTGCATCAACAAACAGATAAAAATTAGTACAAGTCAAAGTCTCTGTTTTTTAAACACAAAACATTAGAGTGCACAACTCCTCAGATTACGCTGACATGACTTGCGCAACATCAGATTGCGCATCACAATAGGATGCGCAAAGCAATAGTTTGTGCTGATATCCTGCGCAAATCAATCGATTGTGCTGACTTCCTGTCAGCACAATTCAACAGATTGCGCAGGAATGCAGCCTTCATAAAAATGAGGACTGATAGCTGATGCAACCAAAACCCTAAAAAGGGTGGCGCAATATGAACTCATCTCTAAAAAGAGATGAGTTTCGAAGATCAAAGGAAGTCGAATCACCCTAAAAAAGGGTTTTCGATCTGTTTAAACAACCTCTCAGAGCGGGGTGCGCGGATTCGTGTCGAGATGCTCGCCGTGCAACTCTGTCAGATGATTCGGCCGGAGCTTTGCCCTTCACGGCGGCGGCAGCATTGGAGGATCGTCGGGGTGCCATGAAAGTCGTTGGAGGAGGAGGATAGCAAGGGTTCGGGGGGGATTTTTCTCAAGAGCTCGAAAGATTGCAAAGTAAAGAAATAAAAATGAAGAGATGGCTATTTATAGCTTTCGAAATATGAAACGGCTGTCTTGGATTGCGCCTAGAATTGGGGGCTCTTCGCTTTACGTAGACAGCTCATCCTCATGCGCAATTTGATTCAAAATTCAAAAATTCAAAGTATTTCGAAATTTTGAATAAAATCAACTTTCGAAAACTTTGAAGGGGGTCTTGTAGGTCCTAAAAACTCAAGTTGCATCAATCAACAAAGTCAAATAATCAAGATATACATCATTTTGATGAGTTGCACAGACAACAGATTGTGCAGCAATCAAATTACGCATGTTGGTTTGCGCACGTTCTCAACTGCGCAGGCTGACGTGGCAGAAGTCATCATTACCTGAATCAAATCAAATCTTTCTGACAACTGACAGCACGGAGAACGAGAAGACTGTTCGTTTATTGTGCCGTACAGTGCTCGAGGGCGGCTGACAGCTGGCAGCGCAAACTATTCCTGCACAGTCTGAGTCTTTGCAAACTATTCCTGCGCAGTCTGAGTCTGCACAAACCAAAGTCTGCGCAGTTCAGATTGCGTATTCTACCAACATAACTGATAAAGTACATGTGGCATTCATGCCATCAATTGCTCATTACGTGGTAACTGTCTATGCACGATCATGCACATTTTAATCAAATGATGCCATGTGTCCCTGATAGTTGGCCCACGATCCAGCAACTGCCTGCGCAGTCTAATGCTGCGCAAACCAATTACTGCGCAAATCATCTTGCGCAGTCCAGAATAACTGAAAGTTAGTTATTTCTAGAACTCTATAAATAGAGTTTCAAGTCTTCATTTCAAGGGGGATCAAGGGTTCAGAGATCAGAGATCATAAATCAGAGAGTCCAGGAGTTCTTGCCCAAGTGCTGCTGCATTCTTCCGAGGCTTTTGCCTTCAACTTCCAAGGCTTTTGCCTTCAGTTTCCAGAGTTGTCCTCAACTTCAGAGGCTTCGTCTTCAAAGTTCACATCGTCCAAGGGATAAAGCAATCGTCATCTAGATTGGATTCCTATAGTTGTAATTTTCCCAGAATTCTTGTAATCTTTATTACACAGTTTGTATCAATAAAGATTTATACTTTTATTTTTGCAAACACAGGTTTAGACCGTTTTGCTTACTCCTAGATTTTGATCTTAGAATTCACAGTGTAGTTCATTCTTGTTGTCTCTAGTACATTTATGATCTATATGGATTATGGTGATCTTCTGGGATCGTATGTAGATGCTGTGATTGTGTACATTTCTGTTATCTGGTTAGATTTTCCTAGCTTGGTACAGCTTACTTTGTCGTGTCTAACGACGAAGGCTGGACGTGTCCGACTCGTGTCCGATTATTCGGGAGCGGGTTGTGACATATTTTTAGTGGTGGCCCATGCAGGTCTATCCTAATGGTACCTAGGTCTTAGCGTACTATTGGGGGACTTGATTATACTAGGGAAACTTGATCACAGCATAGGAAAAATCGAAAATAAGGGTATATCAGGTATATCAGGTATATCGGGTATATTGATATTCTATAAACACTTGTTGCTTTTAGGTTTAGGATAATTAACAGTTTTCTGTTTTTCAGATAGTTCAAAAGAACGCGAAATCGGAACAGTCGATCTACCTACACTTGAGGATTTCGAGATTCCACTACATTCTACCACTCTACTATCCCCATGGGTAGTACGTAGTTGACGGAGACGTTTGAAGAGTCCCTTGACAACCAGAGGGAGCATGCCATCCTTTCCAAGTCAGACTTGTGGATACACTCTCCAAGCCAGGAAGGACTTCTGATTTCTAGATTCTTGGATCTTTAGGCTTCCCCGACACCAATCGCATATCATGCACCAAGAAGCAGATCTAGAACCTGGAGCCGCCACTAAAGATTATCCAAGACTTGGAGGATCCGACTCCTCTGAAGACTGAAGCCACTAGCCAGGAGATCCAGAATATAACACAGACAATGGAACGAGACGAAAAGCTGAAGCACAGGAGAGACATGAAGACTTATGACGAAGACAGTAACTACCATGAACCCGCAAAGCATTGCCATACTCGGACATCGCTTCTTCAGCCGCATCATCAGATTCAGACAATGACCAATTGTGCTTTCTGCCGCCATCCAGGACATCGCTTCGAGGAGTACCGCAAAAAACGGAGGCTATGCTTGTTCTACGGATCGTTTGCCCATCAAGTTAAGGATTGCCCGGAGGTCGTTGATCGTACCGCCCAATGACAAGCACCAGGAGCATCAGGACTACAGCAAGGGGACCAACCTCTTCAGATTCGACAATCACATGGAGCATTACCGCATGGACCAGTCTACGTCAGGACAGTTAAAGAAGATTGAAGAGATTCCAGTCCCGGAGGAATATTGAAGATAGAATGAAGACAGAAGATTTCTTCTGCACGGTTGGGAAAACCATGTATATTGATTAGCAATCCAGTCCTTCCTTAAATTTCTTCTAACATCTAGACCATTTTGTCATGACCCGCATCCGCTTTTCCGGATACGAGACGTGTCCAAGCCAGCCTACGCCGCAGAGTCGGCGGTAGAACGCTGTCACGAGCAAGATGCTCAAAATCACAAAAGAATAACATTTATTGCTCATTCACATTTCTAAGATTTATTACAACATTTATAATATTTATATTTAAAGAAAATACAAATTTTTGAAAATGATACAACCACTATCTATCTCTAGGTTTCTGTCTGCAAGTACACCCGAATCTTCCAATGCTAAAGAAGCCACAGCTAACCTGAAAAATGTTGGCTTCCAGTAAGGAATGGAACAAGTACACAAATCGACGGCAATACGAAAACACAATAGAATTAACAAGACATGAAAATAACATATGGAATATGAAAGCTAGAAAGTAACTGATGACATGACAGGTGGTGAAGAAGACAAGGAAAAATAAATAAAAGACAACTACCTATGTGGTGTGAAATATTCTTTTCAACATGTGAATGGCTAGGGGGTAAATACGGTACCCTGCACGTGTCGTGTGCAGCTGCTATCAGTCAAGATTAGACATATTGGGATAGTTCTGGGTAGTCCACATGTATACGAAGATATTTTCCCTCCCGACTACTCCGTGTGACGAGCGTGTCAACAAGCAGCAAGATATATGTATAAACATGAAATGAAAAGACTACTATGAATCGAAAGCAATCAGAAAGTGCACTTGCCTGAGGCCCTTAGCTAGAGAAATCGATAGTACAACCACATCAGATGAGTCACTAAAGTCAACACATGCAAAAAGTCTCCAGATGCTGAAATAAATATTACCAATGTTTTCAGAATAGTCAACTCAGCTAGGATTGCATGTCCTTAAGTCCAATTCTGGACACAGGGGTAAAACGGTAATTTTGGGTCAAAACAGTGTCCGTCGTTGGACCCGCTTTGCACCGAAAAGTATGCCAGAGTCAACGGTCTCTAAAGTCGTCAAACTATATGTCAACAGGTCCGATTTTTTGATATGAACCCAACCGTATGTCCAAAGTTGGATTCCGACGGGCCGTACACAAAATCGCCCGTTGACTCGGACCGTGGGGCCCACAAAACGGCGATCTGATCAACTGTCTCAGAATTGGACCAAACTTGGCATACAGGACCAGAAAAACGATACGGTCCTGTTGGTGCAAGTTTCGTCTCGATCTGACGAACGTACACAAAGTAATTGAGAAGTTTGTAAAGGGATTAATACGGTAAATTTCGACGGATACGCATCAAATTCGTCGCGTACACGCGACCAATTTGAATTCCGTCAAAGCCCACACGACCACGAAGCCATTATGCACCTTTCGGTGCTTTCGGTTTACGACCACATCACCCGGAATGGCGGGACGCGCGTTGAGTGGAAGAATCTCTAATGTTTCTTAAAACTGTTTTAACAAGTTTTTCGTAATTTTAGAAACTGATTTCATCATGCATAATTAATGAATTTCAAAAATACAAAATAGGTTTTGATCTCCTATGTGTTGTCTATAAACCTATTCAAATGGATTTCCAAATCGGTCGATGGATTGGCTGCAAATCGCCTTCCAAAAGGGGTGTTGGACTGTCTTATATATTCTGTTTCCGAGAAGTTTTTCGGGAACTTCGCGTCGAATATTTGTTGACACCGTATCATTATGACACGATGTAATTAGATGGGTTCCTAGAGGGTTATGTGGGCTAGCCCTAGAAATTTACGGAATCAAAAATGAACAACCGTCGACAGAGAAAACGTACCACAAAATTGGGAATGTACTGTCGATGTTGCTGTCGCGCGCGCCTTGCTATCGCGGTTGTGCGCGCGGCGGCTCCGACCGCGCGCGGTGGTGGCACCGGCGGCGGGAGGGTCGTCGGACCACGGGGTGGTCATGGTGGCGTCGGTGGCGGCGGTTGGAGGTTAGGGTTTTGGTTCCCTCGATTTCTCTTCTTGCTATATATTCGCGAACAAGGAATCGGGCGGGGGAGTTTACCGCTCGGGTTGGCTCCGCTTGGTTGTCTACAGCTGGAGGCTTGGGCTCGGGTTGTTGGGCCGAGGTGTGGGCCAGCTAGCTGCACCTGGGATTAAAGGGATCGGTTTGCACTTGCTGGTTGGCTTGCTAGCATGGGCCTGTGGTTCTGGGTAGCAGGATCGGGCCCTGGGTGGCTGGCTGTAGGCCTGGCCCGGGTACGTTTGCTACTGCTTTCTTATTTATTAACTATTGTATACATTTATTAACTATTATATATATATGTATATTTATATATATACAAATATATGTATACATATATATATATATTTATATACACACATACACACTCATATATAAATAACATGTATATATATATATATATATATATATATATATATATATATATATATATATATATATATATATATATATATATATATATACACATTATTAGAAGGCACATAAATATATGGAAGGCAAATAAATTCTATGTTAATTAAATAAATAAATGAATAATGTATGGGATGAAAGGTAACACTAAACATTTTGGAAGATAATAATATATACCAGAAGACATATACATATATATATATATATATATATATATATATATATATATATATATATATATATATATATAGTCTAATACCATATTGCACAAAGGTAGCTAAGAAATTTATATATTATATTTTCTCAAAGTAAGTAGAAACAAAAATAGAAAATATTGTGCATATTATATTTATATCCCATAAATAGAAAATACTTCATGTATTATAAAATAAGCTATAATTACATATACACATCTATATATCTTCAAGGACATCGTTGGTCGCACTGTATGACTACATGGGCTTGGGCTCAGTTCGGGTCCAGTCCAGACCAGTTTGGTACAACCGGGTCACTTAAACGTTAAATAATATAAATAATGAATAATTAAACTATTTATAATAGTCATGTCACAACTTGGCCTGGTTTTTCTAATTAGGACATCACTATGGCTCGGCCTTCCCCAACCACGGCTAAACTCTAGTCAAAGTATGCCACTGCACTATCCGTGCCATGATTCCTAGTCGTCTTGTACTCCAACCCCTAATCATGACTAAAATCATCTACCGTAATAATTAACTAAATAATTATTAAAAAATCTAAAATCACCATTCAATTAAAATAAATAATAATAAAAATATTTTAAAATTTTTGGGATGGGGAGCTACTGTAACTCCACTTCCCAGTTTTCTTAAATAAATAAATTCGATTTCTAAAATTTTTATAATTGTTATTACTAGTTTAAATAATGAATTAGTTTTCATTTATAAATTTGGTAATCTATTTTTGGAGGGAAATTTTAGAGCAGGATTTTGAATTTCAAAAAGGTTGTTACAACTAATTAGAGTGGTCCCCACTCAAATCACAAGTTTTTCTAACTGATTTCTAGATTTTTTTGTAAATATGAAAAAGCAGAGGGTTTTATTGGAAATAATCCATTACAGGGGGACTTGGAGAAAAATTATAGGTTGCGGGAGGGGGGGGGCTAAGTGCAATTATTCATTTCTTTATATATCAGTGAATGAGAATAGAAAGTTCTCATTCTCATTTTCCTTTGCTCAGTGTAAATTTTCCTGACCCCTGTTACTTCTCCCCTCGACGGAGATTCGACGACGGCTCGGCGACGGTGACGATCCGTCCGGAGAATCGACGACGGTGTGACGATCGACGGCTCGGCTCGGCTCAGTGGCGATCCACGACGACGACGGAGATTTCTCTCTCCAGAGAACGACGACGACGACGGAGACTCGACAACGGCGGTGACGATCGACGACACAGGAATTGGTAAGGATGATGAACTTCGATTCATGCTTCTCCATGAAATTTCGAAAGTAAAACTGAATTGTCATTTTGATCATCATGATCCTCTTCTCAGTCGAGAACATCTGGAAATTTCGTCGATCTTGTGATTCGCTCATTGGTGTTCGATCCAGAGCCCTCGGTGAGTTTACTAATCCATTCTCTATTTTTCTCCGATCAATCGAGCTGATCTCGATTTGGAAATATCCAGGCGTCGGTCAGTAGAGTGATCACTTCGCGCGGCGATCGGTCGAACGTTGATCCAATTCATTGGCATTCGAGTGAGAATCGAGCCTCATTACGCATTCGAGATCCTAACTCAGGTGAGGAAATTACATTCCTAAATTTCGTTTTTTGAAATTCTTTTGGAGTTCTGGTGTGAGGATTTCTTCGGATTTTTGAGTTCTGTTTTGGTATGGATGATCGGACTGCTGATCCTCACAGTCCTTAAGATGTTCTCGAATTTTCAAGTTGGATTTTTTTAAGAAGAAGTATAGATCACAACTTTGTTTTCCTGAGCATCACCTGTTTGCTGAAATGCCACAACAGTTTCGTGTATATATTTTTGGCACGAGGAGCAGTATTCGAGTGCCTAGGATCAAGTTCTTCTTCGAATTACTCTTCAGGTACTGATCCATGCTCTCTTTGCTGTGTTTGTATCGAGAATTTTTCTGTTAATTGTTTAGTTTGGGTCGTTTGGGCAGTTGTGGCCGAGTACGAGCTTTGGTATCGTGTCTGCACTACAATCTGTATCTACGTTCAGGAGTTTCTTATGTCCTGTTCGAGTCTTCATGTGTCCAGGCTTGTTCGTGAATTTTTGGTTGATATCCAGTGGGGGAGTTGTGTTCGGGAAGTTGTGTCGGGCTCGGGTGATCAAGAACAGAGATGAAGTTATTTTAGTAACCGTTGGTTATGAGTAGCCGTTGGTTTATATGGGTATCTGTGGGTTAATGTTTGAAACTATTGTTTAATGTGGGTTAATTTATGATTAAGTACTGTTATGTAATAATACAGGGCTTATTTGGTTCCTATACTCAATGGTTGTGTGTAGAGTAACAGCAGGAGTTTTCCTTATATTTCTCCTCTTGATGAGTTTTGGGAAACTCTAATGGTGTATTGATCATGGGTTAGTTGAAACTTAGAATAATAGCTAAGTTGTTTTCATCTATTATTATTATTGATGCAAATATACAGGTTGTAGTATTTTTATTAAATAGAATACGTATGGATAAGATACGTGAACTATGGGTTTAAATGAAGCATTTTGATCAAGTAAATTTAACTATAATGTTAGTTAGAAATAACACTCTATTTCTAAGTTTAAATTTTACTAGCATGGGTGTGGTTAAACAAGAACTTGAGTTTTCTAGAATTTTTGGGTTAATAATTTTATAAAGTAGAAAAAACCAATTTAGAGATTATGTTTAGTACATAACCAACTTGTACGAATTATAAATTCAGGAAGACATCCAGTTCCTGATTACCAGTACTTTCCGGAGCCAGGCAAGTACTTTTCTACGGTCTTGTGCATTTACATTCCTGTACCCTTTCTTGTGACACGTCATAGCACGACATCATGTACTCCTGTATTCCTGTACTCTTGCTCTTGTACTTATTAGTGTCGGGTGGGGAAATACACTAGCCATGTGACCAATCCCGGTTACTATATAATCTTGTACCTAGCTTAGGCCTCGCACTGTGCACGCGGGTCCTAAGTCGTACCATATTAATGTACTCCTGTGCATGCTCCTGTACTCATCCCAGCCGGTCACATGGACTAGATGTATTTCGATATTATGCACTTGTCATGTCTGGTACTTCAGGATTATAGTTTCATTTCTGTACTTTACATGTTCCTGTACTTTACATTCTTGTACTATAGATCTTGTACTCATTCTTGTATTACTTTTCTGTACTTTCCTGTATATCTTTTCATGTACCCCTGTACACATTTCATATCATGTTCAGGTTTCATTACCTAGAACTGTACTTTGCTCCGCTCCTGACTTGGTAAGTTGCAGGTATACTTGCAGGATATCATCCTACTCTATGGGCCAGAGCCCAAGATTTAGCTGAGCAGGATGAGGCTTAGCTTGAGGCTTCAGGTTTAGATTGCTTAGCTTTACTTTGAGATATTGACTTTAGAGTTCATAGCACTTTTCATTTCTGTTGATTCTGGTACATTATGATATCTGGATTTATGGATTATGGTGATCATTCTGGGATACGTTTTTAGATGCTGTGATTCTATACTTTCATGTTTATCTGGTTAGTTTTCCCTAGCTTGGTACAGCTTACTTCGTCGTGTCTAACGACGAAGGCTGGGCGTGTCCGACTCGTGTCCGATTATTCGAGAGCGGGTCGTGACAGCTACAAATCTACCCACCTTAAAAATAATTTCGTCCTCGAAATTCTAATTTATAACTATTCTTAAAATTCAAAAAGAAAGTCTACCTTAACCTTAATCTCCTTAAATTTTTATTCTTGAAAATAGTTTATATCCTCCTCCTAGCCATTTGTAACTACATAGCCTCTAGGATTTCTACCCACCTTTGATCACACTACTCCTCAACTAAATCTTATAATCTTCTGACTAGTTGCTAACACTCCTACCAACAGATATCTAGGCATATGGTAGCTATAATCCTCTCCTATTTATCAAGCAACCCAAAATTTAACAAGCAACAATTTACATAAGTAGATAAAAAATGTTGATAAATTCTAATAAGCATGACCACTCGTCGCTCTAAAATAAGAAGGACAGACAGATAAGAAAAATAATCGAGAGCAGTTATGAAGTTTCAAGAACTGCAGAGAGTATCCTATGATGCAGATAGAAAGAAAGTTTATGAACCATTAACTTATTTGCTAGATTGGGTTACTCTAGTCTAGTCACTTGCCAATTTGAAGAACCCTTCGTTTCTTAGAGGGACTTGCAATCTATGCAATACGAAAATTCCATTCTCGAAATTCTAAACAAGGTTCTATAATAGAACGAAATTTAAGAAATCAAGATTGTGATCTTTCCCATGGTTATTTAAACACACGAGAAAGGAATATAAATGCAATACCAGATCGTATCGCGACTTCCAGGTAGATGGAATAATGGTTACGAATGACATCACATTCTAAGAGGTGGAGACTTCTTAGTAGGTATAGGGACCTATTTTAAATAGCTTGGTTTTATAGTCCATGAAATGGTGGTATGCATGGATGGTTTTACTGGGTCTTAGTGGGTTTTCTACTTGGACATCAATTGTTAGTTGGATGAATCTTAGATTTCAATCTATATGGACTGGACAAGATCCCAATGATAAAACTATTCCTACTAGATTAGGGTAACCTTGAATAGGTTTCCTTCCAAGTGATTGTGCTAGTTGCCAGTCAAGTTGGCTAGCTAGGTTCCTATAGTCCAAAATGTGCCTTCGGTGACTTTTGTGTTTAAGTAGCATATGAGGCCTCAATTGGGTGGCACACTAGTGGCATGTACGTAGTGGGCTTCGAGTAGATCACCATCATATATAGGGTCGAATAAATTGAGTCAAGGTTGAGGCTCTAGTGGAAGTCGGGAAGTATACCGGTATTATGGTAAGAGTTATAGCTAGTCCTTTTGACCTGAAAGTCGTAGCACAAAAATAGAGTACAAGGGGATGGGTTTGAGTGGGACATGATATACCTAGATGAAGTTGGACTCGTCTAGATCTTGCATAGAAAATTTGTTGGGAGGTAATAGCTGGTCTCGTGCTCCGAATATTAATGACACGGCTGGGAACACAAAATGATCTAAATGGAAAGTGGGAGTCCTTGGGGCACTAATTATCATCCTAATGGAAATTATTCTAATCAATCGGTAATCCTCGTATATCCCAAAATTTTTAGAAGGCTTACAGTCTACCCACCTTAGAAGCTAGAATATGGTTTTAGGAATAATGAGATTAGAAGGATTCCAAAGTTCGGATATTGCACATCGACTCTTGTTAATAAAGAATAAGGCAAGGCATAATGTGGTACAGTAGATATAAGTCAAGTCAAGGATCGTTCCTAAATAAATGGAAAACGAGTGTATACAATGACACATAGTCGGTAAAATAGAATGATCCACTCGTCCATAGTATACAAGAGTTATCGACGGGGTAACCAACTCTAAGGCACCTCATATAAAGAGATTTCTAATAACTGAGTCATAAATTTCTATTTATGTCAAACCTGCCAGGCTATTGTCACAAGGGCTCTAGTTAAAGCAAGCCTCAACAAATAATTAGAGGCTCACAACATTTGGTCTATGAGAATAAATAGCCTTATAGGTTGGCATTTGATCAAGGGAAAGATCCTAATCATTCTCGGACCCCAATGACTAGAAGATCATAACAGTAGGTTTAGTGTCGAAGGGAGGACGAGTAACTCAAGGCAAGGTTCCAGTCACAGAGCAGGCCGATGGTAACTACACTTGCGTGTACAACTATCATAACCATGGGAAATACTCTGTATCTATCTATCAATTATGAGCTTTCGTCTTTCCAATCTGTGAAAGACAGAAACAATAAAGAGTTCAAGAGAGATGTCACTGAATACAATTAAGTGATTCAAAGGCGAATGCATAATTCAAGAGGAATTGTCAAAGCAATTGTGGATGAGATCCTAGAGACATCTACATCTCAATCCACGTAGGATAATTAGATAAAGGCGAACCAAATGTATCATGGTTGATCAGACCATAATACAATGATTCTGATTAGACAATATGTTAGCGGGCGTCCCCAATAAAGATATGTCTCAAATCAAGTTCGACAAAAGAGTAAGCCTGCAAAGCTTGGCTGTAATAGCAGCTTGGTCAAGATAGTCAAAATACAAGTGTGCGAGATTTTTGAAAAGAGATATCAAGTAGTTCGAGTTTTGAGAGAATTAAAACCTTACATGGTGTCATTGCTTATATAGGCATCCTACCATCTTCTATCCATAAGGCCTTGGTCGACTAATGGGTTATAGAACTCTAGATTCTGTATTCTAGGTAACTTATTAGTGTCGGTCAATTACCTCGTCAATAGATCACAAGGACCACATAATGCTAGATTGGGAGACATGCTACTCAACTTACAGAACTTTAACTAGTATTGGCTTTGGATCTTATGGGACACACAGGGCATCTTTCTATAGTATCCTAAACTTGTAATCATGTCTGAAGTCATTTCACTGAGAATTATACCTCGCCCATATACTCTGGCTGTGGTAAACCCTTGGTTCCATGATTCAGATGTGATAGGCTATCAGGTACTCTACTCTATATTGACACAAGGGTATCTAAGATCTAAAAGAGGTCAACGAGGACATAGTTTTAGCAATGTTCCATAAACTACAATTCATCGAAATGATTTCAATTCTATGGGTTGTGCTTCGCCAGTACGCTGCTGGCTGCAGTGAACCCATATTCTCCACTCTCAAATAATTGACGACAGTTCGCTGCTGTCTAACCATCGCAGTCGTTATAATTACTCTAACTATATCCTAAGAACTTCAAGGAGCTGCTAAAGGTTCAACTAATTGACTATGATAGAAAGCGTAAACATCTGCCTATAGGTCTCAATCCATAAGGTAAAAGATTGATCGGGGAGAAAATAACTGAAGATAAGGAAAATAAGAACATCCTAATATTTATTTCATATGTATTTTAAATGACTGAAAGAAAACTTTGAGTCAAATCTAACTCGAGATTCGTATATGAATAACAGAATCAGAAATTATAAGCTAATTTCTTATAGTAAAATAGAATTTTAAAATAGGCAATTCTAACTCAAGATATGATGTTTATATCTAATAGAGCAAAAAAAAATTGAACAGGTTATCAAAATTACAGCTTTAATTCTAGGAAAGTCTAACTAACCAAGTGAATAATAGACTAACATTGAATCGTATCGTCGTATCAAAAGCAATAACGTATCTATAGAGATCTAGCAAGCTATCTGAATTCAATAATTCCTTATCTAAATTGCATGGCTTATCTGACAACCTTAACTACCCAACGGTCAATCTGGACAAGGGACTCCTAGTCCAAGTCATTCTCTTAAATCATTTAACCTAAGTTATGAATGAGCATTTTCTAGTCGCAGGCTCACAGTAGTACGACTAATATGGTACTACCATGAGTTCGCACAATTTGCGAAACCTGACCTGCATGGGCCACCACAAAAACTTGTCACGACCCGCATCCACTTTTTTGGATACGAGACGTGTCCAAGCCAGCCTACGCCGCAGAGTCGGCGGTAGAACGCTGTCACGGCCAAGATGCTCAAAATCACAAAAGAATAACATTTATTGCTCATTCACATTTCTAAGATTTATTACAACATTTACAATATTTATATTTAAAAAAAATACAAAGTTCTGAAAATGATACAACCACTATCTATCTCTAGGTTTCTGTCTGCAAGTACACCCGAATCTCCCAATGCTAAAGAAGCCACAGCTAATCTGAAAAATGTTGGTTTCCAGTCAGGAATAGAACAAGTACAAAAATCGACGACAATGCAAAAACACAATAGAATTAACAAGACATGAAAATAACATATGAAATATGAAAGCTAGAAAGTAACTGATGACATGACAGGTGGTGAAGAAGACAAGGAAAAATAAATAAAAGACAACTACCTATGTGGTGTGAAATATCTTTTTCAACATGTGAACGGCTAAGAGATAAATATGGCACCCTGCACGTGTCGTGTGCAGCTGCTATCAGTCAAGATTAGACATATTGGGATAGTTCTGGGTAGTCCACATGTATACTAAGATATTTCCCCTTTCGACTACTCCGTGTGACGAGTGTGTCAACAAGCAGCAAGATATATGTATAAATATGAAATGGAAAGACTACTATGAATCAAAAGCAATCAGAAAGTACACTTGCCTGAGGTCCTTAGCTGGAGAAACCGATATTACAACCACATCAGATGAGTCACTAAAGTCAACACATGCAAAAAGTCTCCGGATGCTGAAATAAATATTACCAACATTCTCAGAATAGTCAAATCAGCTAGGATTGCCTATCCTTAAGTCCAATTCTGGACACAGGAGTAAAACGGTAATTCGGGTCAAAACGGTGTCCGCCGTTGGACCCACTTTACACCGAAAAGCGTGCCAGAGTCAACAATCTCTAAAGTCGTCAAACTATATGTCAACAGATTCAGTTTTTCGATACGAACCCAACCGTATGTCCAAAGTTGGATTCCGACGGACCGTGCACAAAATCGCCCATTGAGTCGGACCGTGGGGCCCGCAAAACAGCGATCCGATCAACTATCTCAGAATTGGACCAAACTTGGCATACAGGACCAAAAAAATAATACGGTCCTGTTGGCGTAAGTTTCGTCTCAATCTGACGAACGTGCACAAAGTAATTGGAAAGTTTACAAAGGGATCGATACGGTAAATTTCGACGGATACGCATCAAATTCGTCGCACACACGCGACCAATTTGAATTCTGTCAAAGCCTACACGACCACGAAGCCGTTACGTACCTTTTGATGCTTTTGGTTACGACCACCGCCCGGAATGGCGGGACGCACGTTGAGTGGAAGAATCTCTAACGTTTCCGAAAATAGTTTTAACAAGTTTTTCGTAATTTTTAAAAACTGATTTCATGATGTATAATTAATGAATTTCAAAATACAAAATAGGTTTTGATCTCCTATGTGTTGTCTATAAACCTATTCAAACGGATTTCCAAATCGATCGATGGATTGGCTGCAAATCGCCTTCCAAAATGGGTGTTGGACTGTCCTATATATTCTGTTTCCAAGAAGTTTTTTGGGAACTTCACGTCGAATATTTGTCGACACCGCATCATTACGGCACGATGTAATTAGATGGGTTCCTAGAGGGTTATGTGGGATAGCCATAGAAATTTACGGAATAAAAATGAACAACCGTCGACAGATAAAACGTACCACAAATTGGGGCTGACTGTCGATGTTGCTGTCGCGCGCACCTTGCTATCGCGGCTGTGCGCGCGGCTCCGGCCGTACGCGGTGGTGCGCCGATGATAGGTGGGTTGCCGGACCACGGGTGGTCGTGGTGGCGTCGGTGGCGGCGGTTGGAGGTTAGGTTTTGGTTCCCTCGATCTCTCTTTCTGCTATATATTCACGAACAAGGAATCAGGCGGGGAGTTTACTGCTGCGGGTTGGCTCCGCTTGGTTGGCTACAGGTGTAGGCCAGCTAGCTGCACCTGGATTAAAGGGGTCAGTTTGCACTTGCTGGTTGGCTTTCTAGCGTAGGCCTGTGGTTCTGGGTAGGTGGGCCGGGCCCTGGGTGGCTGGCTGTGGGCCTGGCCCAGGTATGTTTGCTACTACTTTCTTATTTATTAACTATTGTATATATATATATATATTATATATTTATATATAC
>JANAVB010044213.1:0-2500 GCA_029216955.1 Iris pallida | reverse complement strand
GCGAACCGTCGCGCACCCAAAGCCAGCAAGCGCCCGGTCGCTGGATCGCCGCGCGCGGGCAGCCGTTCGACGCGCCGTGCACCCCCCGCGCGCACGGGATTGTGGCGCGCGACGAACATCCCCCCCTTCACCACCTACTCCCCTATAATAGATTTGCAGTTTTATTGTGGGGATGACTCCGGGGGACCAAAGTGCTTGAGGAGCTTGTCATTTTTCGCGCGCAGCCGCAGGCCGCGCCCGTGCTCGCCGATGCAGCCTGTCAGGCCCACGCCGTGGGCAGGAATCTGCCGCGGGGCAAACGAAGTGCCGCGAGGCACACAAACCGCAGCATATGCGCACCCGGTCGATCCCGTGCAGCCGATAGGGCCTGTCAGGCCCACGCCGTGCACAGAAAATCTTCGTGCGCGCTGAAACTGCTGCAACGCATGCGTTTTCTGTGTCCCGTGCGGCCGACAGGGCCTGTCAGGCCCACGCCGTGCACGGAAATTCTTCGCATGCGCAGAAACTGCTGCAACGCTTGCATTTCCGTCCCCCGTGCGGCTGATAGGCCATGTCAGGCCCACGCCGTGCACGGACACTGGTTGCGTGCGCAGTAACTGCTGCAACTTGAGGGTTCCTCGATCCCGTGCGGCCGACAGGGCCTGTCAGGCCCACGCCGTGCACAGAAATTAATCGTGCGCGCAGAAACTGCTGCAACGCTTCCATTCCTCTGTCCCGTGCGGCCGATAGGGGCTGTCAGGCCCACGCCGTGCACAGAAATTCTTCGTGTGCACAGAAACTGCAACAACGCTCGCATTCCTCAGTCCCGTGCGGCCGATAGGCCCCGTCAAGCCCACGCCGTGGGCAGAAATTGTCGCGCGACAGAAAACGCCGCGAATCGTCGCGCAAGCAAAATTCGCAAGCGCGCGCATCGCTAAATGGCCGCGAGCGTGGAGCCGTTCGACGCGCCGTGCGCCGGCGCGCGCGACGAACATCCCCCCTTCACCACCTACTCCCCTATAATAGATTTGCAGTTTTATTGTGGGGATGATTCCGGGGGACCAAAGTGCTTGAGGAGCTTGTCATTTTTCCGCGCGCAGCCGCAGGCCGCGCCCGTGCTCGCCGATGCAGCCTGTCAGGCCCACGCCGTGGGCAGGAATCTGCCGCGGGGCAAACGAAGTGCCGCGAGGCACACAAACCGCAGCATATGCGCACCCGGTCGATCCCGTGCGGCCGATAGGGCATGTCAGGCCCACGCCGTGCACAGAAAATCTTCGTGCGCGCAGAAACTGCTGCAACGCATGCGTTTCTGTGTCCCGTGCGGCCGATAGGGCCTGTCAAGCCCACGCCGTGCACAGGAATTGTTCGTGTGCGCAGAAACTGCTGCAACGCTTGCATTCCTCTGTCCCGTGCGGCCGATAGGGGCTGTCAGGCCCACGTCGTGCACAGAAATTGTTCGTGCGCGCAGAAACTGCTGCAATGCTTGCGTTTCTGTGTCCCGTGCGGCCGATAGGGCCTGTCAGGCCCACGCCGTGCACAGGAATTCTTCGCATGCGCAGAAACTGCTGCACCGCTTGCATTTTGTGTCCCGTGGTGCCGATAGGGCCTGTCAGGCCCACGCCGTGCACAGGAATTCTTCGTGTGCGCAGAAACTGCTGCAACGCTTGCATTTC
Organism: Iris pallida; assembly: GCA_029216955.1. Taxonomy (NCBI): domain Eukaryota; kingdom Viridiplantae; phylum Streptophyta; class Magnoliopsida; order Asparagales; family Iridaceae; genus Iris; species Iris pallida. The sequence goes on along the minus strand of JANAVB010044213.1, from coordinate 848 downwards.
TGTGTCCCGTGGTGCCGATAGGCCTGTCACGCCCACGCCGTGCGCAGAAATTCTTCGCGCGCAGAAACTGCTGCAACGCATGCGTTTCTCTGTGTCCCGTGCGGCCGATAGTGCCTGTCACGCCCACGCCGTGCACAGAAACTGTTTGCGTGCGCAGAACTGCAGCAACTCGTGGTTCCTCCGTCCCGTGCGGCCGATAGGGCTGTCACCCCCACGCCGTGCGCAGAAACTGTTTGCGTGCGCAGAAACTGCAGCAACTCGTGGGTTCCTCCTCCCGTCCCGTTCGGCCGATAGGGCCTGTCAGGCCCACGCCGTGCACGAAAACTGTTTGCGTGCGCAGAAACTGCAGCAACTCGTGGGTTCCTCCGTCCCGTGCGGCCGATCGGGCCTGTCAGGCCACCCGTGCACGAAAATTGTTTGCGTGCGCAGAAACTGCAGCAACTCGTGGGTTCCTCCGTCCCGTGCGGCCGATAGGGCCTGTCAGGCCCACGCCGTGCACAGAAACTGTTGCGTGCGCAGAAATGCTGCTGCGGCATATAGGTTCCTCTGTTTGTCCCGTGCGGCCGATAGGGCCCGTCAGGCCCACGCCGTGCGCAGAAATGTTGTGTCTCCTGCTGCACGTACTAGATTAGTACGTAGTACGTAAAGCCTTGGCGTCGGTTTCTCGTTGTCCCCGGACACACGCTAGTAGTATTAGTAGGTCCTCCGTCCGGGGAGATGTAAATGCATTCTCTTGTCCGTCACGTGCGTACTCACGTGTCTGTCTTTTCTATGCGTGCGTATTCTCTCCCGATCTTGTTCGTGGGTTCTCGCACCCCGTCCGCCGTTTTAGTTAGTGTTTTATGGGA